>BQNB010027933.1:0-53451 GCA_026074375.1 Tanacetum coccineum
TAGGTACTTCACTAGTGGAAGCAGGGGAGGATGATGATTTTTCATCAGATAGTCTTTCTGAGGAAGCACCCTCATCCTGAGACGATTGGACCATCATAGTATCAAACAAAGGTGTAACTTTGCCTGAGAAATGTTTGCCCTTCATTATCATAAAAGAAAAAACTTTACTAGTTAAACTATTTACAGGAAAGTGATCTAAAGGTACAGATATTCTAGCTAATTGTTTACCTAAAAATATAGAAATAAAACAAGGATACATTACAAACTTCTTCTTAGCCTCTAGATGTCTAAGCATACCATCAAAAATTAATTTGGAAAAATTATACTTTTAATTAGTTGTTAAACAAATTACAGCAGTGGCAATATTTGTAGGAATTTAATCCCAAGGGGTACTTTTGGAACTTAAACAATGATTAATTGTGTGAAATAAAAACCTCCATTGGGGTGAAAACAAAGCTTTATTAAATGTTAACACAGTTAAATCCCCTTCATATCCCATAAGCTGAATAGCATCAAAGATAGCTTGATTTGGTAATGAGTTGGTTTTGCGTATAAGCACTAGTCAAATTTATATATATATAGTATTAATCCCGTGAAAATTCTTTCCAAATTACTTCTCAAACAAGAGAAACTTGCCGATCTTTGGGCAGTTATGTGCCTTACATTGTTGATTGGTTTGGACTTAGAGACGTCCAAAACTGTTCAATGAATGTGGTCGAAACTAACGGACTTTCGAGTAAGGCGCTCATGATAAATATAACTTCTCGAATGGAAAAACAATGACTTCATGAAACTCGACATTCCTTCAGTCTTTTCCAGTATTGCGATCATGTTGTGCTTGGACGGACTCAAGAGCAGCATTCTTTGGCTTTTCAGAAGAGAGAGATTCTTTGTCGGTAAGAGAGATTAGGGCTTGTAAAGTAGAATGTCAGTTTTAGAGAGATTGCTTGTGTAAGTGTGCGTTAGTGAATGGTTTCGTATAGGTTTTGCGAGACCTAATTTTAAAGAAAATGTTCCAATTTACAACTTAATGTACCCTGGCGGTATTTTTCGCCAATGACTCTTTAGCTGGTACATACTTTGCCCAGGGTACTAACTTTGCCTTGGTCAGTACTAACTTTGTCCAAACTAAGAATGAACCAGTTGTATAGTCATCCATGGTATGCTTCAGCACATCAGTAACTCTTCTCATTGACTCTCTAAATCTTCTTAAAAGCTGTTGACAAGCCATCAATTCTAGTTAATTATGTATCCATTCACAAAAAACACTATAATTACACTACCTAATTGCTAATATTTCTACTCATTGTTGTTCTTCGTTTAAGAGCATATAAATCTCATAATCTGAAATTGCTTGCTTTAAACTAGTGGATAATGGTGTAACGGCACTACCGAGACCTTACCAGCGATATCAACCATACTAACCAATTTACTTGGTACACACCGCTCAAAGGTATGACATCCTCTTTGTTGTCATAACATGACCATAGACTCGTCTCTTGGTGGCTCCAAATCAACACCAGCAAAAAACTCATTGGCATGGTCTACATAACTAATGTTTCTTCAAAATGCTTCACAAAAGAAGAATTCTTACTTGAATCCAAGCACGAAACAACTTGAGCAATCTTGCTTACTCTTGAAAAAACGGCCCAAATACTTTCTCGGTAATCTCATAACATGAGATTTCCAAATCTCCGATGATGTTGTTTCTTAATAAACAACCTTTGTGCACCTTTGTTAAAACGTGGTTTGTCCTTAGGTTTACGATTAGGTACAACACGGTTTCTTGGTCCAGTTGCTACCGGAAAGTGTACGGACCACTTGTTGGTACAGTTTGTTCTGCTTGCATGATGGTGGTTGAATCTTGATGGGTAGAAAGGTGGAGCATAAGGTCACTACTCCTCATCCCACCCCACCGCTTTTTTTTAACGTTTTTTGGGTTTCTTGGACAAGTTGATCTTGCCTTGGTGTGTTTTACCTCTTTCATCCACAGATGACCTCATTCATATTGCCTCCTCTTTATTCCAATGTTGCTTATGGATTTATATCCCAATTGAAAAAACCAAGAATGAAATCGGTAACATCAAATGTCCTTGGTTAGTAGATCAGCTACATTGTCATCCAGTGTGGTCTTAAGCACCTGTATGAGTTTCTTTTCATAAGCATTCGTTATGAAGTGGTGCCTAATTTGCAATATGCTTTGCCTTTCTTGAATTGATTATAACTGGATTTTATACAATGCAAATGGTTTGCTTTTATTATCTATGTAGATCTTTGTGTTCATGAAGTTGAACCTTAGTCTAACATTTGATTTGAATCCAATTAAAAACCTTGCCCACAGAGCTTGCTTAGCAGGAAACATATTCGGCTTATGTTGTAGAAGTGGCCAAAATGGTTATGCTTTTTGCATTTGCTTAAGTACGTACATGAGTCTCCTGCCTAGAAATTGACAATCATCCTCTGTTGTGGATTTCCTGTCAAGATTTGCTCCAGCATAATCACTATCTGAGACTCCTAGTTTAGGGAGGATTCCAAGATCAAAAATGAAGATCTCTAGGATACCAAAGGCCCAGTTTGGGTTTGACCTTTAGGTACCTAAAAAATTTCTTTTGACAGCACTTTAATGAGAGGTCTTTGGAGTGACTTGAAAAATAGAAACAATCACAGACTGCAAACTTAATGTCAGGCCTAGCAAGCAGTCACATACATTAAGGATCCAATCATTGATCTATAGAGATGGGACATCAACTATCACTTGGCTTACCTCATCTTTGACTAAAGGCCTTTCTGAGTTTTAAATTGTTGTACTGGCAGTCTTAAACACTTGCAAGTCAAACTTCTTCATGGGCTTTCAGCAACATACTTATCCTGACTAAATAAATATACAATTTGGTTTCTGTTTGATCTTGTAGGCCAAGAAATGAAAAGTGAGCTTCTCCCTTTGAACTCATCTGGAAATCTTACTCTTCATCAATGCCTCCAAACTCTTCCACCAAAGACTTCTTTGTAGACCCAAAGATGATATCATCTACATAGACTTGAAATAAAAATGATATCATGTTTATCTTCGTTAGGAAGAGACGTTTTGTCACATTGTCCCTCTTTTGTATCCATTCTTTCAAACAAGAAAGTGGATAAAGTAGAACATACCAAGCTCTGGAGCTTTGATGCCAACCCATAACGAGCTCTTTAAACCCCTTTTCAGACTTTCTCCGTGAATATTAGGCATACTACCGATCTTACCAACCACTAAACCCACCTCCCCCACCTCCCTCATTAGGAAACCTGTCGGTTTGATTGAGACACATATACGCTCTTCATTCAATCTTTCCATTAGAGAAAGGCCACTTTTCACTCCATCTCATAGACTCTATTAAAGCCCATATTTATACGAGGCAAATGCTAAAAAATCCTTATGGCTTCAAGCCTAGCCACAGGAGCAATAACCTCATCATTGTCTATTCTTCTATTGCTGTGTCCCTGTGCAATATTCTAGCTTTGTTCCTTACAACCACTATCTTTCATAAGGGACCAACCTCAACACCAAACCCAAATCTACTAGAATCCAAACATTTGAATCTCAAACTGCAAACCAATTCTTCTGTGCATAGGCATCACCCAGCTATTCATTCTTCAAGAGCTTCTGAAATTCTTCTTGGGTTCATGTTGGAGATAGAACAAGCAAAATAAACAAAGATGATGTCCTTATGATTGTTTCTCCTTTGCTTTTGAACCATAACTAAATAAAGCATGAGCTTCAAAAAACCTTTTAATTTACTTTGCTTCTTGCTTTGTATGCTGTTGTTGGATCTCATAGAATAAGTGCTGAAGGATGAGAGGGATTAATTCTTGTGTGGGACTTAGGACTAAACATTCACAACTGTTTCCAAATTTGTGAAGTAGCACTTGCAACCTAATCATCAAAGATGAATGTTGTAAAGATTACCATCGTAGTAATCTTCATGAATATCCTTAAGTGGAGGGTATTTCAGAGTCAATTCTTTTTGGGGAATTGGTTGTGTCAGAAAGAGATAGTCCCTCTTAGGGCACTTGGCAAGTTAACTAACTGGTATGCTAACAGTATTAACAAGGTTAGTACCCGCTAGCTTTAGGTAGTGCTAACGAGTACTAAATAATGTTTAGTACTGCTTTGTTACCTTAGCAAGCCTCCTGCCTGAGTAACCAAGTTCTCAGTTTCTTGTTCAAGATTCTTCCTGAGAGCTTCAGCTTCCTCATTAGCTTCCTTTTCTTGCCTTTGAAGTCTTGCATCTCCATCCAGAATGATTTATGTTCTTCCTTCTATGGACCTCCTATCTTATTATTCTGAATTTTGAAGCAGATGTGTTTGTGGAAGAATAGGAATGCCATATTGGGAGTTCAAAGCAGTCTTGAGTAGATTCATCTTCTTTTTCAGAATCCTGCATCAATCTTGTCTTTTGTGCCTGTATGTTGGTTAGATTCTTGTTGACCTGCATGAATGTTAGCTTGATTCTCTGATCTAACAAAATGGTAGTTCATAGAATCAGTCAAATAATCAAGGTCAAACAGCCAAGAAGGTCCTTTCCCTGCAACATTGGGTTTGTTCTCTAAGAAGTTTAGGTTGAAGGTTTCTTCAACTCTTTTGGTTTTCTAAATTGTATACTCTAAAAGCCTTGCTTTGTAGAGAATACCCACCAAAAAATTCCTCATCAGATTTTCCAACAAACTTGCCCAAGTGGTCTATGGTGTTTAAGATGGTCACATGGCACCCAAAAGGTCTTATATAACTTATAATTGGTGTTTGTGTAACAGTTATAAGTTTATAAGGCCTGTCTATTATGAGGCTTGGTAACTAATACCATGTTTGAATATAACAGACTAGTACTAACTGCTTCAGCCCAAAAAGTGTTAGGTAAAAATGAATCTGCAAGCATGTACTTGCTGCCTCCAATTAAAGGGAGTCTGTTCCTCGTCCTCCACAGGCAACTCATTTTGTTGTGGAGTTCTGGCATTGCTGTATTCCCTCTTGATCCCTTTTAACCCACAGAATTCAATAGCATCCCTGTTTTTAAATTCTGTTCCATTATCACATCTAATAGTTTTAACCTTTTGATTCAATTGGTTTTCTATTTGTCTTATAAAGTCCTTAAGGATTGCACTAGTTTCATCCTTAGTTCTTAAGAAAAATGTCCAACTAAATCTGCTAAAATCATCAGTGATAACCAACAATAGGTCTCTATGGTTTTCTGCTCTGACAGATGTAGGTCCAAACAAGTCCATATGAAGTAGTTGTAGGGGGTGGCTAATAGAGCTAACTAATTTGGCCTTACAAGAAGCTTTGTGTTGCTTTCCTTTCTGACAAGCAACACAAGTGTTGTCATTTTGAAAAAGCTTTGTAGGTAAACCTCTGACAAGGTTTCCCTTCACATGTATTGTTTAGGTTTTTGAATTAACATGACCAACATCCTATGCCATTTGTTAGATTCATCAGTTGTAAGCCTTTGCAATTAAACAAGCCCAAAAACTCCTAAGGAAACATATGTTCTCTAATTGAAATGTACATATGGTTTTGTCTGGGACTTTAAGTAATATTTAGATTTTAATCAGGTAACTTAAATTCAGGAGATTAAAACAAGACATTCAGTGTCAGTAAAAGAACCTTGTTCTTTTTGTCAAACATTTGTGACAACAGAAAAGAGATTGAACTGCTGAAGTTCTTTCACAAAGATTCATCCTCAAAAAAATGCTAATATTTACACATTTTTTATTTTCCCTTTACTGTAATATAGCCTTTTACATTCCTCAGAAACGCAAACAGGAGCCACCATTCAAGTCTTGAAAGTCAGCGAGGTAGCCTTGACCCACAAGCTCAAACACTACCAACACCTTTCCTGTTGTGCCTGGTCTCACCCCCCACCCCAACACCATAAATCCACTATTCAATAATTCCGTTATTCTTTAGAGTTTATGGGATTATCCAGCACATTTAAAGAAGAGATTAGGGACCTCTCTCTTCCAGGGACAAGCCTGTTGGGCCTTTGAGTCTGCGTAGTGGATTTCTGTGAAGTTGGAATAAATTCTAGGCTAGTCCACCATTTATTTGGAGAGAATATTATTATAGTAATCCTGGTGTTCTCCATTTTACCACTGCTGAAGACTTAACAACAGTGTCCCATTTTCCCCCAACTAGTACCTAACTTCTTTTACTTTAACAGTATAACCTTTTGGTATTTAAAAAATTGTTTCTTAGTACTGTTGTTCTTTTGAAAGGCTGATGATGGTGAACGAGTTTTGTGAAAACATTTGTGCTGGTCTACATCATTCACAATGGGTCTAACTGTATTAACTTTCCGAGCAGTCGTCTAGTTAGTACTGTCTGTTTGTTAACCATTTTGTCTAGCAGTACTAAAAATTGTTGTACTGCTAGCATTTAGCAGTATAATGGATTATATCCAGTTCTTGTTTGTATGCTAAAGGGAAACAAATTGATTTGTTTATTACCCTCTTTGAACATGTCCAAGTTGGTTTCCTCTCCCCTGTACCTTTACCCTTAGACATATTTTGTTTGTTTAGTTCAACTTGTTTAGCCAATTTTACATGATAATCACAATCTCTTATTAAGTGACTAAAACTACCACAGACAAAACATGCTCTTTCAGTAAACCCATGCCCCAACTCTTTGTTGTTAACCTTAGGTTTTTGACTATGTGTAGACTGATTCTTAAACTTCTTTCCTAGGAGTTTTTACATGCTTGTTAGCAAGAACACTATGTAGTATTAAGACCTTTAGTATTGTACACACATGCTCATCATCACTATCTGATTCATACTCCTCAATGATAGGAGCATCAGACCAAACCTTAGGTTGAACTTCTACATTTGATTCATTGACAACTGGTTCAGACACTAATTCAGTTTGGTTCTGGTAACTCATGTTAGTGTCACCAGGTATCAAATTCAGTTGTTGGGATTAGATTTCAACTTGGTGAAGTCTTTTGTGTGACCATATGTATAATTGTGAGTCATCTATTTCAACATAGGTACAGAGGGCCCAATGCTCACCCCCCACACCCACCCCTTCCTCAAAGAATAATAATTCCTGTCATGTGGTCGGGGGTACTGTTTGCATTTCAATGTTTTTAACAAGCTTTTATGCAAAGTTAGATTTTCAAAATCACTTTTATTGCCCTTAAAGACACTTTGCAAAACTTCATTTTCATAACTCAAAATCCCACTATATCTGTAATTTACCTACCTCGAGCCCAAATTTATCGTGGCATCATAGATATTTTACATTTTACAAGATTTTTTTGAAGAATGTTCCATTTGTCTACTATTACTTCTAAATCATCTTTTTCTTTTTGAGCTTTAGCCAACAATTTTTATGTATGTTAGAACATTGTTTTATCATCTAACATCTATTTTCATACAATTTGATTATTCTGTTCATACCAAAGTTGACCTTGTGTGATGGGAACTAAACTGTGCTTCACTTTCTTCAGTAAGACCTTGAGTATAAGCCTTTATTTCTACGCTAGCATCACTAAGTTGCTCTCTCTGAGCATCATATAGTCTTTTAAGGTTAGCATAAGACTCTTTACACTCATTTGAACAGGAAGGTACCTGTGTGTCTGATCCTGAGCTGTTGCTAGCCATGAAAGCATAATTTTCATCATCTTCTGAATGAGTTGTCCAGTCAACACTTTCTCGTTAACGTCTCCACAATTGCTTGACTCTTCTTTCTTTCCAGCACCCTCCACCCACCCCCAACTTATTGCTCCCTCTTTATTTCCTGTATTCCTTCCATCCTCACTCCTGTTATCTTCCTTTGTTCTACACTCTCTTGACAAATGCCTATTTTTGTTTGGCGTTGTAGCCATTCCACTTTTGTTTTATCCAAAACGACAGGTTCTTTTGCATTAAACTTGTGCTTTCTACCAGTCGTCTTGGTAGAACTTCTTTATTATCATGGAGATCATTGCCACTTGCCATTTTAAAGTCATTTGTTCAAGGTCATATTATCAACCCCCACCTGGTCTAAGTCTCATGATCATTTTAGGACAACTTGATTGACTTGCAACATTGGATCATGATTGATGTTGTTCATGCTTTGAATTATGACCTAGAAGTATTGGAAAACCATAGCGGTACTAACAATCATTAGTACTGCTGGTGTTTCAAGAAACAAATGCCCACATGTTTTTGCTAAGTTGGAAGATGATGCAGTAGAGCCTTTTACATCATTTTCAAAGACTCTTAGATTGTTGTACAAGTCATCAAAACTTGAGAACTGTCAATTCCTGGTTTGTTCCTCATAATTAAAGAAACTTGTAACAAGCAGAAGGTGAGGATCTTAGAAATTCTGATTTTATCTTCGTAGATACACCTGCCTCCATGAATCTTCTAAATGATTTCTAATGATAAGGATGAAGTTGCTGAAGTCTTTAGGATCGACACTAATTTATTTAACTTTGAAACACCTAGGTGCAAGGCATTCAAAGAATTTAACTATCTCTTTCAAATCGATCCAGACTTACTTACTAAGGACATTGAGGGATTCAAGACCTATGAAGATTACAAGGATGATTAGATCTATGAATGGAACAAGGACATACCATGGGTCGATGGAGTTTGGACCAAACCTACACCAGTTAAACAACTTGCAAGCCTTTCAACTATAAAACTGGATGTTCAGAATGGCCAACATGTAGTTGGAAGGATGATGGATACTGTAATGGAGGAAACTTAACCGAAACTTACATTATTGGAAACCAACTCCATTATCAGGATTATGAGTGGTACAAGGCTTTAAAAGATAGTAAACTTAAAGATGAGGCTTTAAGAAACAAAGCTATCATGGAAGGATTTAATGAAGATGATGATGAGTCACGTTACGAAAAAAAAGAGACGATGGAACATATATACAAACTATGATGATGCTTATGAGATAAATCATGAAGATAATAAGAGAGAAGAATTATGTGAAGTTCATAAGCTGCTTGTGTGCAATGTAAGGAGATATATGATGATCAAATATTCGTTCAATAATGATGAAGAGTATGTTGTTGTAAAAGAAGATGAATATGACGATCTTACAATCACAAGAGAAGAGGCGTGCCGAGCTTACCAAGAAATCTTTCAGATAATGAACGAAGGATGGATAGTGACTAAAGCCGAGTAGAAGAGAAGCTGAAGACAAGTCTAACTTAAAGACTTTGCTGTAAATAAAATTGCTTCCCGGGAGACAACCCGGATTGTTATTTAATTTTATCGAGTCTGTCTTCCTAGACATCAATACGGCGTATCCGCTCCATACCATACGACGTATTGATTGTCTGGACGTTATCAGTCCTTATTTTTATTGCACTTTAAAAACATTATTGTTAGTTCTGGCAATACGGCGTAGTCATTAACTTGATACGACGTATCCACCCGACTGACTCGTATTTGGTTTGTTTAGTTTAGTTTTAATTAACCGTAGATACCAAGATAGGAATGCACATTTTCTTATTTTACACAGGACCTCGTGAAAGAAATATCGATGAATATTGGTGGAGGATTTACAAATCTGGAGATCTTGAAGTGTTGGAGTCTTGAAACTTCAAGACGGCTGTTCAACATACAATCTTGCTCATAAACGCAAATTGGAGAATCTACCGAGCAAATATCAGGGGAGTTTCTCATTCTAATTCTTTTTAATTCCTGTATTTTTAATATTTTATCTATACAACGAGGACGTTGTATAATTCAAGTGGGGGGATAGAATTAGAATGTTTACTTGTCCTATTTTTTCACATTAAAATAATTAAAATGCTTAAATTATGCTCAAATTTACAATTTTTTAAGCATACTTTTGTGAAAATTACTTGATACATAACCGCACACAATAACCCTTGTTAGATATTGTGAGAATTTAGCCTATCCGTTTCCAAATGTTTACCCAAATTCCACAAAATATGAGTGTGCCGGTGATGTAGTGGACTTTAGAACTTGGCTTGGTATATCACTCGAGACCTCAATAATAAGTATTATGGATTTAATTGGAGTAACTTGTTTACATTGGTAAATTTTTAGGATTACACCCAAAAAAGCCTATCCATGTTGTTTATTAACTAACTACACCGGTTAGTTAACCTCCAGTTTAAACCCTTTTCCACTCTCATCTTTAGAGTAAAGATCCACTAGAACAACCCGTAGAGCCAATCCTTTAGGAACTACACCAATTATTTGTTTCGTTACACCCTTACACCTTAACCTACCCTGTTAGATTAAGTTTAATTTATAGTTGCTAGTTGCTTAAAGTGTAAAGTTTGTATTTCCCGAGTCTTGTGTCATTTTCTATCTTTGGTGCGGTTGGAAATTTGCACATTGCAAATGGGAATGTATATTATAGTCAAAACTCATGTGATTTTACTACCATCACAATTAATGGTGAGTCCGAAGAACGAAGGAACTATCGAAGGAATTATCCGGAATTATTATGATCGTGAAGATGGTGAAACTACTCCGAGTTTCGTATATAGTTAGATTGTTAAAAGCAAGAAAAAAAAAGAGAGAGTAAGAAAGTTTGAAGATAATTGTTTCGCGAAAGAGCATTACAGAAGGAATAATACGTAGGGATCGATTATTTCGATGATATGTCGACAAAAAACAACAGATTTAGAGTATAGTACAAAGTGGAAGATATCGCCCTATAACCTTGTAAGTATGTAAAAATTTTGGATTATAGGGGAGTTTGACCGTATGGGACGCCAACTTAGGGTTTATGTTTTTATCTATGATCAAAGTACGTTGTAAATATTTTGTGTCTTCAGTCAGAATAACGGTCGAGAAATAAGTGTCTAGCAACTTGTAACTTAAGTCTTAATCTATTTGTTTCTTGATTTTTTAACAACAATTTACTTCCTTCTCATCTAATGATTAGCCGTTGGTTTTACGCGAATGAGGAGTCATACGAACATGCATGTCTATCCTGGCGTTCCTAATGTGTATATGCATAGTCAAGTACCCTTTGTTGGGTTTACCTACTTTTGTGAAAGTTAGAAGGTTCCTACCTATATCATTCATCATCCTAAACGATTGGATTAAATATCGAATGGGATGTGATCGAACACACATTGTCTATATCCGGTGTTCCACAGGTGTTAGGTGTGCTTCACAGCCTTGTTGGAGTTGGTAACATCTGGTGAAGATTGTAGAATGATCAACCCTACTGCTTTTCATACAAAAACCTATATTATACCTTTTATAAACTTGTTATTTCCTTGCTTTATGGTGGATGAGTGTATCCTTGCCAAGCTTATACTATACTACTCGTCACGACCGAGCAATTGAGCGAATTTAGTTACATGTTACCTACATAGATTAGTTTGAGTGATTTTAAGTGTTTTCATCTTCCTATTTCGAGAGGTGTATGGTTTGTGTAGCTATGTAAAAGAATCGAATAAAACTTTAACTGAAAGATCCTTAGGGATACATTTTTGTAAACTTCTAAAGGCTACTTGAGGACAAGTAGGATTCAAGTGGGGGGATATTTGATGACATCAAATAACGTTTATTTTATAGCATCGTTTATCCTAGGGGGGCAATTTCTGACCCGACACGAAACCTTACCTGAAACCGACACGAAAATTAATACATGATTCGGTTGAGTCTATATACATTTTGGGTCGTTATGGGCGACCTAACTAACCCGTTATTAAACATGTCAGGTTCGTGATGAGAATAAAATTCAGCGGGTCGACCCCCAATACCAGTATAAGATTATTTTTCTTAAATTTAAAAACTATATAAATTTTATTATACGGAGTTACAGTTGTTAAAATGGTTTTGACCCATAAACCCATTTAAAACTTGTTTAACCCGTGTAAAATGCAAACTTTTGTATGCAAAACGGGTTAAGGGGTAACTCCAAAATCGTTTAACCAATCAACCCATTTAACCTATTTAAACTCCGTCAACCCAAATATATATAACGGTTTAAAATGGTTCAGTTCGGGTTATTTAGTAAACAGGTTAGGGTTGACAAAAAGTGACCCGATTATAAAATGTGTCAGGTTTGCCGATTTGAGGTTTTCTGACCCCCAACCATCACCCCGACACTAGCCCAACCCGAACACGACCGAATTGCCACCCCTTAGTTTATCCCATGTATTAACCCATATTTTGAGAGTTATTTGCAAAGAATTGTTACTTATTTCGATTATATTTGAGAATTGACAGTAAATTATGGAGTAATTGTTGAAACATGCAAAAAAAAACAAGTGGCGCGAATTCTAAAGCTTAAATGAAGATATTTTGAAGATTACTATTCCTAAAAGACCATACGCCGATATCCACCAAGAAGATACGCTATACACGTGCCAAGCCTGCAACTCAACCAAAGATCACAAGGAAGATTAAATATCAATTACACCTGTATCCAAAGGAATCAAATAACGTCGTATTCAAGATAAGGAAACAATATATATTCTATAAGATATCAAACGGGTCCATACCCAAGAAATCCCCGAATACGCTGTATCCAACCCAATGGATTACGCCGTAATTGAACCGACTTCCAACAAAATAAATAGAAAACTCAAAAACAGTTTTTATAAGTGTTCTAAATCATATTCTCGAAACCTAAACCACAAAAAAGTAATTTTTAAAGGAGAAAAAGAGCAGAAGAGGTCGAGCAACGTATTCACTTCCATAAGAGACATCGGTAAAATCGTGTATTTCCATATACTTTAGTAATCGTTCAGAATTTTAGGTATCATTCGTTAACATCCGGTTAGTTATACCTTAGGGCTAAATTATTACCCTTGTATTTATTATGACGTTTTAAGAGGCTAAAACCTTCGGTATTAGCATTATTATGAAGATAATAATGTTTGTTAATTTGATTTAAATCGAATTCTAGATATATCGTTGTAATTCATGTTTAATGTTTAACAATTTATACTTGTTTACGCGCCTTATGTATCGACCTATCATCAACTGGATCTCTAGCTAAGGGCGGACCACACACGGCGGACAAGAGGTCCGAGATAGCTCTCCATATAGTAATATAATACACCTAGAATAATAGTTAACACAAAATAATTATCCTTTCTAATTCCGTTGTCTAGGATACGCTTCGGCTTAACTAGTAATTGTATATATGCCTAATGTTAATTGATCGTGTTGACAAGCATTGTGACTCTAGAAATAATTCAACAAATAGACGATCTGATTTCTATTAAAAGTTGGACAAGTGGACTACAAGATTGTATATAATTCCATTAGCGGTATAGGGTAAAAGTCTCTATGAGCTAGGGTTTAACAAGATTCACCATTGCTTTAATCCCTAAGAGTAGATTTATAATCAGTCAAATAAGATGATTTATGCCGATGCATTAATTGAGTTAGAAATACCGTGTCCTAGGTCTTAGGATTATTTAACGTCAAGTCTTAAGAATTATATGCCACCTCGAGAGAAGTAATCAATGAACTAACAAAATAAACCAACGTTCTAAACAGATTAATAATTGGTTAATACAGTTTTTCCTTATATAAGTTCGAAGCCGCTCTTTTATCTTTTGTTAAATTAGCTTACGTGGGCAACATTTTCTTGAATTGATTGTATTCACCAACCAACGTGCCAGTCCTCCTGAAAACCCCCCTTTTTCAATTAGAATTAGGATTTTAGACTAGACATAGGATATAACACAGGATCTAGAATAGAGAAAACATAGATTTATATCCGTAAGATATTAATTAAATTGATAGGATTTAACCTCGCACTACAGTGATCGACACCATACAGTACCAAAGAAACTACGAACCGATCGGGGTACACTAGCCCGTTAAAGTGTAGATTTTGGTTTGAGCATCAAAATATAAATTTAAAACCTTGGAATTTATATTAAAAAAACAACCCACACAACAACACATCAAAAATAACAGTAAACGACTCAAAAGAGACGCATATAAACCAAAAACACATATTGATTTTAATATAAAGAAGCAAGATCAGATTACAAGGCCCCAAACCAGTTTAAGAAAATATATTTCTGTAGTTCAGCACTCACGACTCGTTTTCTTAAAAATTTCCTTTATCGAATGTAAAAAATTTTCACTGAGTTCCAATCCTTGATATCCGTGTTCCGTCCCATCCAAGCCATCACAAGCACCTAAACCAGAGATACATGCTTAAAAACGTCAACACAATGGTTGAGTGAATTCATAGAGTTTTCAAGTAACAATTAGAACACATATTTGTTCCACAAAATATTTATAACCTTAGAACGACGTTTGGTTCCATCAAAAACATGTACGACTTGCTAGCTAGGCAAGCCACACCACATTTCCTCCCAACAATCATGAGCCCGGTTTACCGAACCTTAACTCATTTGATCATCATATATAAATAAAGTAGACCCGGGCAGTAGTGCGCACTACCCCCTTACTCAAAACAAAAATGTCCGTTACATGGGCAACTCTATTCAAATCATTGACGCAAAACGCCGGACACAAGTTTGTCAAAACCAATAGATCTATTTAATGCATTCAGCGTTGATTAACGTGTACACAGTCAAAGGCATAAACTCATGACAATGAAATCATAATATCATTTTAAAACACTCGCGTTCTATTTTTAGAACAAACCACAACATCAAGCATATATCATGCTGCATATGTTCAATTTATAAACAAGTAACAACAAGATAAGTTTTAAAGACACTGTGTTCCACTATCCAGAACATACAACAACAGGTAACACATAATTTACTAACTTGTGTTTCATGTTCAAAAGCGAAGCAATGTATCCCCCTCGCGGGTTTATAAAACATTGAAAAACAGTTCAAAAGCGAGGCTATGAACTCACCTTGGTTGAAGACCACGATCAATAATCAATCAATCACGACCGCGACCTATAATTTTGTCGCTCGGTTACTATATAATAAAGTACGATCGAATGATGCGTACTTCGCAATCGATAGAAATCGAATAAAATACACATTGTGATGATAAATCTTCTTGCATACAACCTAGTGATCCTAAACAACTTAGTATACTTTAGATACTAACTATCTTATCGAGACATGAATTTTATCAATTTATTGAAAAACATTCTATATCTAAACATTCTATTTTTTAAAAGTTTACTATTTTAGAAACGTCCACGTTCAATAAAGTCCTTGCCAAAAGCCAAAAAACATGATCCGTAATAATAATATGTTTATTATCTTTATAAAACCCAACAAGACTCAGAATTAACCTAGTTGACTTTTAAAAGTCAACGTTTGACCTTTTAACATATATACTTTTACTTAAATCTGACCCGTACAAACTGACCCGCTATATCACATTTTCACGACTCGGACTCTAAAGATATTTTATACAAAACGACGTTTCGGACAACTTTTTAGTTTTAGTCGAGACCTGAAACACGGCGGAAAATGACCAAAATGCCCCCTGCAAGAATCTGCCAGCAACTATTACATTTTTAATAAATTGCAGAAATTTGACTTTCAGTTTTGACCCGTTATCATGCGATTTTAAAACTAACAAGTATTGCGGCAAAGTAAAATGACATTTCGAACATCTTTCGTGTTTCGCCGGAAGGCTAAAACGGACTCGAAGGTGCTCAAAACGGCCTTTTAAAAATCTGCCAACTTATTAAATAAGCCAAAATAGCGGTTTGGAAAATTAAAATTTTCAAAACTTGTTTTCCTTCCGCCGTACTTACTTCGGTTTTATAAGAGTTACGGGAGATCACATATCGCTTACGAACTTAGGATGAATTCTATCATATTTCTAAATCAAAAATCAAATTTTATAAAATCTCAAACCTCGAAATACGAGCCAAACTTTCTGTTCGAAAATCCATTTTTAAAAACACTCTAAACGGCCATTTTTGGCTTTTGACAACATCAAAATACTATCACCTAGCATATATTTAGTCAACCCCACAGAAACATTCTAATCATAGTCAAATGCAAGATTCAATCGATTGCCAACACGATGCAATAATCGGAAACGCAATCTGCAAAATAAAAATTACATTACGACAACGTAAAAAAAATACTTACAACAATACAAAATTGTTTTCCGTCTTTCCCCCTTTGTTGGACGTTACTACGAACGAGACCCCAAAACACAAAACCGAACACGTTTTTCAATCGTAACAACTAGCAACAAATGTTTTAATTAATCACCAACAAACAATGTTTTATAAACTCATTTCGATCGACCATAGACTCGTTGCTCGAACAGAAATCCACAAATACTTGTTGCATTTCAAAAAATTCAATTGCGGAAATGTTTAGTTTTTTATTGTGTGTAAGGAATCATATTTTGTAAACGGATCATAATGCATGATTCGAAAAATCACGAGAAATGGTGTGGGTTTTGGTGGCCGTCGAAGCAAAGAAGAAGAGAGACAAAGGAGGATTTTGATTTTTTCAAAAGTGTAAAAATTGATCCTTAAATAGTGAAATAAGTTTGCAAGTGGATAGGCACAAATGGATCCCCTTTCCATCCTTAAGTCCTTCCTATTGTTAGTACAAATTTATTTGTTTACGTAAAAAGCCGACCAAGTTTCGGGAAAAAATATTTCGTAAATCTTTTTTATTACGTCCCACTTATTTAAAACATTTAACTAAAAAGTTAAACCACGAATAACACGACTTTATAACACTATTTCTACGTACAATATGGAAATCAAAAAACAACTAAAATAATAAAAATTCGCTATCGTGCGCAAAAATAATGAAATTTTCAAATTTTCTCAGATGCTCAAACGTATAAGAATTCGATAACATACGGCTTGCAAATAGCCAAAAATAATAAATATTACCAAATCGCTCCAAAACAAAAAAATGAATATTCAAAATCAATAGTAGAAAAATAAATCGTACTCTTGATGTAAACACGGGTTTGTTACACTCGGTCATAAAGTGTGAGGTCAAGTGGATCTTAGTCTTAATAGAAATTAATTGAATAGTTAATTCTATTAAGAATTTAATTATCGAAAATACTAATAAATCTGAACTTTTTCTAAATGTAGATGACTACCACCGTAGTAAACAATTCGTTATTCTGGACATTTTTTGAAAAACAAAAATTATCTGGAATCAACTTTATGGAATGGTATCGAAAAGAAGGTATGCATGGTCTATCAATGAAGGATTGGAGAGGTAGAAGAGCTGTTTCTTTCAACATCAATTCTAGCGGCGTGTTACTTTACAAAGGCAAAGGGCAAACATTGTCGCAGGTTGGTTTTGCTATGACAATTAATAAAAGCCAAGGGCAAACATTGCCCCATGTTGGTTTGTTTCAACAAAGGCCGGTATTCTTACATGACCAACTATATGTGGTTGTGTCAAGAGTCAAAAAGCAAGAAAGAGTTGAAGGTTATTTGTTGCGACAAAGACGGCAACTAAACAAACTCTACAACAAATATGGTTTAGAAAGAAGTTTTATTTCGTATTTGAATTCTTTCAACATAGATTTGTGTCTAATTAAACGCTTCATTATCGTATCAATATATATTACACTATATGTTTTCCTAAGTCTTAATTAGTAATTAATTGGGTAGTTAATTTTATTAAGAATTTAATTATCGAAAATACTAATTAATTGAACTTTTTGTTAATTGTAGATGACTACCTCAGTCTGAAACAATTCGGTATTCAGGAGTTTCTTTGAGAAACAAAAACTTACTGGACCAAACTTCATTGATTGGTACAGACAACTTTGGTTGGTTTTATCAACTAAAGATAAGGAAAAATACCTGGAGCAACCAATTCCTGCTGCTCCTGTTGCTGCTGCACCTAATCAGCTAATCCCTCTTGCGGACCTGGCCACTTATAATGAGTGGGTCAAGAACCAAAAGGAAATTGCTGTGATGATGTTATTGACTATAGACCTAGAAATCCAACAGAATCTAGCCCATCTTGGCGCCAATGACATACTTAAAGAGCTTAAAGCTTTATATTCTAAGCAAGCAGAACAGGAACTCCTTCAGACTGTAATATATTTTCATACATGCAAGCAGGAGGAAGGTCAATCTATAAGCTCTTATGTCCTAAAGATGAAGAGCTACATTGACCAATTGGAACGTCTTGGTCACCCTGTCACTTTGAACCTTGAAGTAAGTCTAATCTTGGTTGGACTCTCTAAGGAATATGACAGCTTTGTGCAGAACTACAATATGCACAACATGGGGAAGACCATAAACGAATTACATACTATGCTTAAGATACATGAAGAAACGTTATCAAAGAAAGTTGTTGCACCTGCGCTTCATGTTATAAGAGCAGGAAAGGTCCAAAAAAACAAAAACAAGAAACCGTCTAAGGCTGCTAAGGGGGTTCAAGGGAGAGGCAATGGTAAGATGGCAAATGCTAATGTTGTGCCATCTTATGCCCCCAAACCTAAGAATCCTCCATCACCTAAGAAGGATAATCCTGCTAAGGATGCGATCTGCCATCACTGCGGTGAAGTAGGTCACTGGAGAAGGAATTGTCCCACATATCTCACTGAGTTGCTGAAAAAGAAGCACCTAGCTCAAGGAGCTAGCACTTCAGGTATGTTCACCATAGAACTCTATTCTTTTCCTAGTACATCTTGGGTTTATGATACAGGCTGTAGTACTTACATTTGTAATACTACTCAGGGTCTATGGGGAAGTAAGAAGCTTAATCCAGGAGCTTTAAGTCTGTACATGGGCAATGGTCAACGTGCAGCAGTTGAAGCTATTAGAAATTATCATTTATGTCTCCCTAGTAGACTAGTTATTGTTTTGAATAATTGTCATTATGCACCTTCTATTACTAGAGGGATTATTTCAGTTTCTCGTTTGTATGAAGATGGTTTTATCAACCGTTATTGTTTTATGTATGTTGTTAGCAATAAAAGAGCTAAGCTAAACTTAGACTCTTCTCTCTTGTGACACTGTTATCTTGGACACAATAGAGTGTCAGAGAGGAGAAATAGAACATTGTTAGACATGGTTCGCTCTATGATGAGTCAAACTACTCTTCCAAAGTCCTTTTGGGATTATGCCCTTGAGTCTGCTGCATGCATTCTCAACATGGTTCCAACTAAGAAGGTTGATAAGACACCTTATGAAATATGGTTACTTAAAAGTATGGGGTTGTGAGGCACTTGTTAAGCATGATACACTTACCAAACCTGACAAACTGGATCCCAGATCTTTTAATCATATCTTAGAAGGATACCTAAAGGAAACGATAGGATATTCTTTCTACAACCCATCCAAAAGCAAAGTCTTTGTTGCCCAGAATACTGAGTTCTTTGAGAGTAATCTTATAGATCAAGAAGCAAGTGGGAGTCTAGAAGATCTTGAAATTATTCAAGAAGATACAAATCCTTCTTTAGACACTAGCTTAAATCATGAAGAGGATGATCAAGAAATTGATGAACCTCAAAGTGATATCAATCCCATTTATAGGTCCACTAGGACTAAACGTGCCCTAGATCATATGTGCTTATACAACAATGCTGAGGAACACGAGTTGGAGGATCTAGGTGAACCCGCCAACTATAAAGCTGCATTATTGGATCCTGAATCTAAAAAATAGCTAGCTGCTATGAATGTGGAAATGCAATCCATGAAAGACAACGATGTTTGGGAGCTCGTAGAACCTTTAAGTAATCGTTGGTTACAAATGGCTCTTAAAGAAGAAGACCGACATGGATGGTGTAGTACACACCTTTAAGTCTCGTCTCATAGCAAAGAGCTTCACTCAAACCTATGGGGTTGATTATGAAGAAACCTTTTCTCCTGTTGCAGACATAAGAGCTATAAGGATTCTTATTGCCATAGCCGCGTTCTATGACTATGAGATTTGGCAAATAGATGTTAAACCGCTTTCCTCAATGGACATCTTTCCGAAGAAGTCTATATGACGCAACCTGAAGGTTTTGTTAATCTAAAATATCCTAACCGGGTATGCAAGCTCAAGCGTTCCATTTATGGACTTAAACAAGCATCTAGGCAATGAAATAAGTAATTTGATGATGAAATCGAGAAATTCGGTTTCACTCATAATCGTGATGAGCCATGTGTATATCAGAAAGCTAGTGGGAGTTATGTCACTTTCCTAATCTTGTATGTCGACGACATATTAATCATGGGAAACAATATTCCAATGTTACAAGATGTAAAATCCTATCTTGGAAGATGTTTTGCCATGAAAGATTTAGGTGAAGCTGCATATATTCTTGGAATCAAAATCTACCGAGATAGATCTAAATGGTTAATTGGTTTATGTCAAAGTGCTTACATTGAGAAAATCTTGAAAAGATATTACATGGAGAATTCCAAACGTGGAACTATCCCAAACGTGGAAAGTCAGATGGTGCTTCGACACCAGATGAAAAGCGGCGCATGAGCAATGTTCCATATGCTTTGGCTGTTGGTTCAATCATGTATGCTGTAAGATGTACTCGTCCTGGTGTTGCGTTCGCTCAGAACATAACAAGCCGATTTCAACATAATCCTGGTGAACTTTACTGGACTACTGTTAAGAATATTCTTAAGTATCTTCGAAACACTAAGGATATGTTTCTGGTTTATGGAGGTGATATGAAACGAGAGCTCAAGGTTTCTTACTACATTGATGCTGGATATCTGACGGATGTTGGTGACTTGAAGTCTTAGACTGGATATGTATTCATTTTGAATGGAGGTGTTGTAGATTAGAAAAGCATAAAGCAGACTATTTCTGCAACTTCATCTACAGATGCTGAATATATCACTGCTTTTGATGCATCAAAAGAAGCTGTATGGATTCGCAAATTCATTTTTGGGCTTAATGTTGTTCCCACAATTGAAGAACCCATAACAATGTATTGTGACAATACTGGAGCCATAGCAATAGCAAATGATCATGGAGTCACTAAAGGTGCATGACATTTTCGTGCAAAAGTTCACTATCTTCGAGAAACCATTGATTTGGGCGATGTGAGGATAAAACAAATTGACACAGATGACAATCTAGCTGACCCTTTTACAAAGGCTTTAGTATTTCCTAAGCATTCTTAATTGACTAGGAAAATTGGTTTGATACCCGCTAGTAGTTTCATGTAAATCTGTGATTAATTGGTATTTGGATAATTTGGAATTGTAAGACAATATTTATTTGATGAATAAAGATGCTTGGAATTTGTTTTTCATTCATATAATTATTGTTATTCCATTTTTACATGTTGAATCAATGAATGATTTATCATTCTAAATATGTCCATTGTCGGTTAACAATATGGGGATATTGCTATGTAAGGCAAATGTGAGTGTTGGTTGTATTCTTTGAATATATGGATTGTTTCGGCCAAACTCATATGTATTCACAAGGGATGCATATTGGATACCCCAACTTTTAAAATTTTCTTTTAGATCCTTGTCATGAGTAAATGTCGAGAATGGTTAAAATAATTATCCTTAGACTTGAGATACAAACAAGTTCTGTATGTGTGGATATCACTTTTTGTAATTATAGCCAAACGCTGTCCTGTGATATGGTAGTTATAAAAGCTATTTTTTAGAGTGTATGTGAAGCAGCATCCATAACACTTGTAGTCAATAAAGGATTTGTCCCTCCACATTATATGTGCAGAATGATACCATTGGGCCCTTCTCTAGATTTAATCAGATAAATGAATGGTCATTCCTAAAGGGTAATCCAAGATGATTCTTGATTACATTTGTTCTATCTGAATTATTTCTATAACGAGAAACTAAAATGTTAAACTATATGGAATGAGTTAGGATCCATATCCATGGTTTAACGGTATCTAAACAAAGGGATGCTTATATAGCAAGAAAATAAATAACCATTGAAAGCTGAGATTGTTCTTGAAACTTTTATCTCAAGTATTTCTAATTTAAAGGTAATTATGTATGTTTGCTAGACATTGCCAATTATTAGTATATCTGCAAGCCTGCTGCTCCACCTCCCAAGTGGGAGCTGTTGGAATTTGGTAATCGGTTCCGCAAGTTATACGTTAGAAATGCGTGAGCCTATTGGGGGCACACACATTAATACACGAAAAGTATGGTTACTTCACGGTTTATATTTAAATAGTTATTTAATTAATTACTTATTTAAATAATTATATAATATATTCTAAATATAGAACCAAGGGACTAAACTGGACCTTCTATGTACTTAACAGACCTTAACAGGCCCAATGAGGCCCGTTAAGCTAAAAATAAGCTCGATGAGCTTATTAATAAGTCAAACCGAATATTGTAGCTTAAATAAGCTTAACAAAGGCCTTAGTATTTTTTAAAACTAAAACGGACCTTTAGAACACTTAATGGACCTTAATGGGCCCAATAAGGCCCATTAAGCCATAATAAGCTCGTTAGAGCTTATTTATAAGCTATGGCAGCTTATATGGTTTATTTGACATAATTAAACATATTGCCACTTGGTGGAATTTAATTGGAGTAAAAATGCAATTTTTACAAAGCCAGGAGTAACAAATATACTACCAGTAGGAATGACTATAACTACCAGGAGTAACTAATATACTACCAGTAGGAATGACTATAACTACCAGGAGTAACTAATATACTACCAGTAGGAATGACTATAACTACCAGGAGTAACTAATATACTACCAGTAGGAATGACTATAACTACCAGGAGTAACTAATATACTACCAGTAGCAATGACTATAACTACCAGGAGTAACGATGAATACATTATTTCTAACACGTATGCACCATCACACGAGTGATAACAGTATATATATACTAGCAATTTATTGTAGTTTATACATTGAGTCTTTAGCCTAAATTTGTAGACTAAGACTGGCCGTATTTACTTAGGTATTTGACGGTGTGATTCATACTTGGATATCTATTATCAATTTCCAGAGGACTATTTACTGAGGTGAGTTCATAGCCCCATGTTTTAATGTTATTTAAATGATTTACATCTTTGGGGTGAGAACATGCTTTGTTTTACAAATTGGACGCAAGTGTACATTTTATACAACGATCACGTGTTTGCCTAAGTAGCGATAACCCATTGAGCCCTTTATCATGAACTGTTAGTTGCATAGTTGTAGTTGGGAACTGCATTGTGTGAGCGCGAATGTTATTGATAGATCTATTCGGGATTGACAATCCCCGTTCGGGTGACTAGCTATCACCGGGAACGAACGTTATAGCATGTCGAATTTGGGATGTTTCAGGTTAGAACATCATTCATGGGCAATTGCTGGCATTTATTTGCATTCATACATGTCAAGCTTCGGTGTCATGAGCTTAGGAAAACGTAATCACTTTTATGATGTTTGACACTTGGAAATCTTGCGGTCCTACCATTGATTTACATAAACCTATGAATTCACCAACTTTATGTTGACATTTTAAGCATGTTTTTCAGGTCAATAAGGCACGAGGTGCGATGATACATTGGAAGTCAATAATTGAAGAGTCAACACTTAAGATTTGGGGTCTTATTACATTTTGGGGACAATTGTTATAAACTGAAATCTCTATTCGTATTGTTAAATATTTTGAAGCCATGGGCTTATGTAACAAACAAGTATTTTGTTAACCCAATGTATCATTTTCAAACGACACGTTTAGTGGTCGTTCTCATATCTTGTGCTATTGATCCAATAATGTAACGCCCTCGGATATTCAAACATTTCGCTGCGTGCTCAGATTTGAGGGTGTTACAAAACAAACATATTTGCAATATAATTAAGCATATTTCATTGTTATTAGTCCGTTTATTAGCGTTTTCCGAGGTTATAATGATGTGTGTTTTAGCACACATTAATCTAACACAAAACCTAAATTTCAATTGAAACCCTAATTCAATCATTATCAGTATTCGAAATTTATAAAAACACTTACATTCAACTATGAGTGTCAGCTCCCAAAAACATTGCTAAAAAGTTTGCATGTGTTTTTTGTGTGTTAACCTTCAACACAATTATCACAAAACCCCTATAAGCTAGAGTTAGAGGTGGCAAAATAGGTGGGTTGGGTTGGATTGGGTCATGGGTTTAAATGGGTTTGGGTCTAGATGGGTCTTCTTGAAACATGGGACAAGATGGGTTTGGGTCTTAATGGGTTAGAGTGTAAATAGGTTTGATCTAGATGGGTTTGGGTCTAGGTCTAGATGGGTTTTGGTAACATTAAAACAAATTAAGACGCCAACTATACTCAAAAGGTTTTTTTTCTATGTTTTCGACCGATTTTGATCGTTTTTCACCGATTTGGACTATTTTGGTCCATTTTTGACCAATTTCGACCAATTTTGACCGTTTCTTTTGACCGATTTCAATCGATTGCGACCGATTTCAACCACTTTTGACCGATTTCGAACGTTTATGGCCGGTTTCGACCGATTTCAACTGATTTTGACAGTTTTTGACCGATTTTTGACCGTTTCGATCAATTTTGACCGTTTTTGACCAATTTCAATCGATTTTGATAGTAGTTGATCGATTTCAACCAATTTGGACAAATTTGGACCGTTTTTGACCGATTTCGACCGTTTCTGACTGTTTTTGACCGATTTCAACTGATTTCAACCGCTTTTATTGATTTTGACCATTGTCGATCGATTTTGATCGTATTCGACCAATTTTGACCAATTTGTTTCTGATCGTTTTGACTAATTTCGACCGGTTTCAACCGCTTTCGACTAATTTTGATCGTTTTCGACCAATTTTGACCGATTTCGACTGTTTGACTGTTTTCGCCCGATTTCAACTAATTTCGACCAATTTCAACTGATTTTGTCCGATTTCAACTAATTTTGACCGATTTCAACCGCTTTCAACTGATTTTGACCGATTTTGAAGCGTTTTCGACCGATCTTGACTTCTTTTGACCGTTTTTTAGTTTTTGCACGTTTTTAAGTGTTTTAACGGTTTCGAACGTCTTCGTTTGTGTTAAAACGATATCATAAGTTTTCATCCATTTTTGACCGTTTTCGACCGATTTGGACCGTTTTTGACCAATTTCGAGAGATGGAAAACTGTCAAACCGGTCGAGATCAGTCGAAACGGTCAAAAACGGTTGGTCAAAATTGGTCCACATCGGTTGAAAACAGTCAAAATCGATCGAATTCGGTCGAAACTATAGAAATCAGCCAAAAATGTTAAAATCGGTTGAGAATTATCAAAAACGGTCAAAACAGTCAAAAACAATCAAAAGCGATCAAAATCGGTCGAAAACAGTCAAAATCGGATGAAATCGGTCGAAAACAGTAAAAAACGATCTGAATCGATGAAAATCGGTCAAAGACTCCAGAAATCGGTCGAAAACTATGGAAATTGGTCGGAAACTATAGAAATCGGTTGAAATCGGTCAAAAACAATCAAAATCGATCGAAAATGATCAAAATCGGCCTAAAATGGTCAATATGAGTCGAAATCAATCAAGAGCGGTCGAAATCGGTCGAAAACAGTCAGAAACGGTCCAAAACTATCAAAATCGGTGGAAACGATCAAAATCGGTCGAAAAGTTTGAAAATCGATCGAAAACTATGGAAATCGGTCGAAAACTGTAGAGATCGATCGAAATCGGTCGAAATCGATCGAAAGCGATCAAAAACAGTCGAAATCGGTTGAAAACGATCAAAATTGGTCGAAAACAGTCAAAATCAGTCAAAATCGGTCAAAAGCGGTTGAAATTGGTCAAAAACGGTCAAAAACGATCGAAAATGATCGAAATGGGTTGAAATAGATCAAAATCGGTCGAAATTGTGGAAATCGGTCGAAAACGGTCAGAAACGGTCAAAAACTATGGAATTCGGTTGAAAACTGTGGAAATCGGTTGAAAACTGTGGAAATCGGTCAAAAACGGTTAAAATCAATCGAAAGCGGTCAAAACGAGTCGAAATCGGTCAAAATCAGTCGAAAGCGGTTGAAATGGGTGGAAATCGGTGAAAAACGATCGAAATCAGTCAAAAACGAAAAAAATCGAATAAAAACGTTAAAAAAGGATGAAAATGTAAAAAAATTGCAAAACATATAAAAATAGATAAAAATAGATGAACACGAATGAAAATGTATAAAAAAACTTTTGATCCATGGACCCGTTTAATCCTCTTGAGAGACTCATCTATAATATTAAAGGAGAAATGCTAGACTCAACTAGACCTATATATAAATATTAAGGGAGACCCAAATAGACCCATCATTTAAAAATATTTAACCAACTAGACCTATCCTTTACAAAATATTTAACCAACTAGACTCATCTATACTATTAAAAAAAATGCTAGACCCATCTATAAATTTAAGAGAGACACACCCCTTTAAAATATTTAACCAATTAGACCTAACTTCAACCCATGGGTCTCAAATCGCCACCTCTAGCTAGGGTGATGATGTGGTGTTTAGGGGAATGGGTGTAATCCAGATGGATCTATAAATCGTTTAATGACGACACATATGTGAAGAAGAGGCTAATTATTATCGGGTCAGAAAATAATAAAATAAGTCAAATGGGTGGAGGGTCGGATCAGGTTGGCTCAGTTGGCATTAAATTCCCTTGGTCGGGGCGTCTACCTTTTATATAGTTTATATAATATATAATAATTAAAAATGAATTGAATTATACAATTAAAGTCCTTATACTTTTAATCATATCTAAAGTCTAACAACTTAATAGGTTATTAAAAATGTATGAGCAAAATATGTCTAAACCATAGGGATGTTTGTTATGTAAGTTTTTGTTTTCTTAGCTGTAAATATTTTCTGATGATAACCTCTAACAATGTTATCCAATTCAAAAAATTAGTTTCAAATTGAGGAAAATATGAATACAACTTATGTTAAATTAGTATCGAACGAGTATTATAATTAACGCATATGAAATGTACTTCAAATATACGGTAGATGAATGTACAAAATGATACATCATCCAAATAGCACAAAAATGAAAGTTTTAGCAAATTACTTTATTTTGGCAATTGTGATTTTATTGGGATTTCTTTTTTTCTTTTTTGCATTTGCGAAATTGTGATGGCTATGCTTATGTTAAGAGCATTTATGGTGATTTATAATAATTATTTGCTCATTATTTTCGGATTGAAGGTGTAAGAGGTTGTAGAGTCGATTTAGTAGGGATGGAAAGTTCAAATATATAGAGTATACACACCAGTTGTTACTTAAAAAAAGAGTGTCTATAACATAAATAAAAAGAGACATGTTGTTACTTACACACCGATGTCTTTAATTGTGTTAAAAGACTAGTTTTCACGCGCATAACCAGTTTTTATGAGTTTTGTATTATGAAAACCTTTTTTTCATCAAAACCAATCCCAATTCGTTCCATTCCCACTAGTTTTTGATCATAGGAATAGGATTTTACATAATCGGTCTCTATTTGGGGGTGTTTATAGCCGTTTTTATAGTAGTGATTATAATCAGCAAATAAAGATGCTTTATGCGGATGCTTTAATTGTGACAGAATTATTGTGTCTAGGTTTTAGGATGATGTAACGCCTAAGTCTTAAGAATGATATGCCACCTCGAGAGAAGAAATCATTGCACTAAATAAACAAACCAACGTTCTAATCAAATTAATAATGGTTAATACAGTCTTCTTATATAAGGTTCGACCGCTCTTTTATCTTTTGTTAATTAGCTTGTGTGGGTAAAAGTGCCTTGAATTGATTATAGACACATCAAACCGTGGCAAGTCTTTCTGAAAACACCCTTTCTCTTAGAAAATTAAGATTTGACTGACATGGGTTTAACTAGGTATAGAAATAAAAAGAATTAAACATAAGATTAGATAACCAATAATTAATTAAATAGATATAATTAACCTCACTTAACTTCAAGTGTTCGACACCCCACTTAACACGAAACTACAACCGATCGGGTACATCTACTGCCCGAATAAATTGTTGTTTTATGGTTTAGGATCCGGCAAAGATATCAAGATTATCAAGACAAAGATTGTCAAGGGAGATTGTTAGACGGCTTTCAAGATGACATAAAGTATGAGAATGTTGGTCCAAAGACACAAGATCGCAAGAAGGAAAAGTATTACAAGGATGATCAAGTAATGATGAAAGATCTTAAAGGCAAAGACAAAAACAAAGAAAATGTTAAGATCAAGATCACAAGAGCATGATTAGAACAAAAGGAACTATCACGACTATTACATGAGAAAGACTCAAGATCAAGACATAAAACATCAAAGATCCAAATCAAAGTCACAAAGAGAGATCTTTATGATCACCCCTTAGGGGAAGAATGTTAGAAATTCAGAAAGTGTTGATCATTTATGAGATCTCAACGATCGTCCCTTAGGGGGAGATTGTTAGAAATTCAGTTTTTAGTGAAGTGACGATCATTATCGATCTCACAGGCCTTGTAATAGTTAGACGATATCAAGCATGTAATAGTTAGTTCGTTAAGCTAGTTCGATAGGCTAATCTATGTAATAGACCAAGGCCCGGCCCATGGAAGCCTATGGAAGGCCTATGGTCGGCCATTGGAGCATATATAAACCCTCTCTACACATAGAGATGGTGTGTGAGTGTGTGTTTTGTACATGTGAAAGAGAAATACACAAAGTATTATCCAACACCTCTACCATCCTTTCTTCTTCCTCTCTTCCATCTATTTCGTATGTATGTGTGCTAGATATGTGTGAAAACTAGTAATCTTCACAATAGGGACCAAATTTACTAGGATTGACCCACAACAGTGGCAATAAATTATGTCCCCCCCCCATGATAAAATCAGGACCTATTGAAGTATATTGATGTGTGCTTAAACACACATCATTTTTATACCAAAAAACACTCTAAAACGAACTAATAACCATAAAATATGTGAAATTATATTGCAAATATGTTTGGTATGTGTTATTATGTCTTGCAGGTACAAAATATTAAAAACAAAGCAAAAACGATAATTTTTGGATAAGTTTTAACGACGTTTTAACGTTTATCGATATTTAGACGAAGTCGTAAAAATTCCTCGAACACTCCATTGGAAAGAGCACGAAATTACGAGTTCATCGGTACCTTCCTCACCTTTTGAACTGGTCTAAATCTTTCTATATGAACCGGTCAATTTTCTTTTTGACCCTTTTATAAATAATAACCCAGCCCACCTTATTAGACCATAAAAGAATAATATAAGTATATGTTTATGAAGGTATGCTCCAGCGCAGCTGGTAGCACCCTTTAGCCCCAACCAAGAGGTCTCGGGTTCAAGACGGGCAAAGGGGTTTTTTGATATCTCATATACCACGTCAGCTGATACGTGACTACCACGTGGTGACACGTGGACGCCACGTGGATGCCACGTGTCACCACGTGGCAGCCACAACTAATTATTCAAGTGTTGCGAATTAGTTTTGGGAATTTTGACCTTTTTGAACCGTTAGGAAACAGTAGTTCCCAGCAACGGCGCCAAAAACTTGTTCGCGTAGAACGTGTCGAGTAATTATATAGTATTTCCTGTTCGATAAAAGAATTACTTGAGGACAAGTAATAATTATTCTTCCAAAGTCGTATCCACGGCGAGAATTGAATTGAGATTCACGTTTATGTATTTTATTGGATGCTTGATTATCTTATGTTTTTGGTTTGGTTTTTATACTAATAATATAATATTAAGCTATATTAAATCTAAGTAAATTTAAACTAAGCAACTAGATCTAAAATATATATTAAACGAATATGCTTTTCAAGTGAGGCGAAAAGATCCTTGAGTGTGAATGTAAGTTATTATTGATGAATTAATCCCCGTCTAAAAAACTATTTTCTCACAACGTTAGTTTATTTTGAAAACAATCTTTTATCTTGGTATTAATTACTAGACTAATGTTTAATTATTCTTACGGCTTTTGCCCATTTAAATAACCAAAACATAAATCTAAATAATTCGCAAATTATTGATCAACAATCTCTTTTATAATTCACACTTAAATCACTAATCACTACTTACTAAACAAGCATATAATAAACTACTCGATAATCATGGCAACTAAACTAGCATTAACAATCATAATCATATTTCTAATTATACTAAAACTATGAATTGAAATAGGAAAGAAAGTGGAACCCGATTTATGCAACAAAGATGAAATAACCACCTGATTTTATAAACTAAATAAAACACTTAAGTTTATTTCTAATTTAGATTTTATTAAAATAATTAGTTGATAAAGTTATAAACTTTAAATGCTAAATAGCTTGTAAAATCTATAAAAGCTTTAAACTTTAAGTCATTAAACTAGCTTATAAAACCCTTAAGCTCATCGTCTTAGATGTAGAAGCGGTTTCATCAACATTAAAAACACAATCAAAGGTTAAGATTAACAATATAATAAGCTAGAGTTTAAACTAGATCTATAAACTAATAAAATTGGAAACTTTAGATCTAAATCCACCCGAAACCTAGATGTCCTTCTTCGAAAAGCGAACGGGAATCGGGTATATTTAAGGATTAGATCTAAAGAATAAGCTAATATAAAAAGCTACAAACTTTAAGCTAAAAACAACTAGATCGATAACGAAAACGGTAAATCTATTACTAATAAATCTAAATCCACCCGAAACTAAGTTGTTCTCTCCGAAAATTAAACGAGAATCGAGTATATTTAAGGATTATATTTAAATCGATAAGCTACTAGAAAAAGCTAAAAACTTTAAGGTAAAACAAATGATAAAAAATATAAGCTTTGAAAACGAGCTATTCGAAATAAGCTACAAAGTCTTATTCGAATGCTTTTTAAAACAAAAATAGATGAAATAAGCTAGTGGAATGAGCTATTAGCAAGCTTATACGAATAATAAGCTATATTTCAATAATCCCAAAATAAGCTATATGAAAAGCTTATTTGAAAACTAAAACCAACAAGTATATTAAAAAAGCTTATTTGAAATAAGCTATAGAAATAACTTATTCGAATATAAGCTTAAAAGATAGGATCAAAAAATAAGCTAATAAGAGCTTATTTGGAAATAAGCTAGAAAGAAATAAGAAAAATAGAGGATTAGAGAAAGAAAATAAACATTAAGTAATACCAACCTTAAAAACTTTCATCTTCATTAATTAAAATAAGCCAAGAGTACAAATAAGCTACCATTAATAAGCTTAAAAGCTTTTACAATAAGCTATCTAAAAACAAATACTACAAGAAAACTACTATGTGAAACTAATAAAAATGAAAAGAAAGAGTTATGATGTTGTGCGTGAGAATGAGGCAATTTATAGCCTCATTGGGCCCAGGGGCATTTTAGTCTTTTCACATGTGCCAGCTCTCTGAAATCAATATCAGCCAATCATTTAGCCACCTCACCTCTGATCCACCAATCAAATCCTCCCAATCATTAACACCTTCTAGATGCATCGGGATCCATCGCCTGACAGCTGCCATTTTTGTCATTGTGTCCACGTGTCGCCTCCTCATTGGTCAACCGCCCTGCAGCCAATGATTAGGCGCCAGCCTGTAACCTCGTACCAATGATTGGCTGACACGCTAATGATTAGCCGCCAGCTTACCTCGTACCTGCATTAATTGGCCGTCAGCGCCGCCACCACGTGGCAGGCTGGCTTGGACAGCCGCCATTGACGTGGCAGCCACGTGGCATCCACGTGTAAGCCACGTGTCACCACGTGGCAGCTGACGTGGCATATAAGATATCAAAAACCCTCTATGCCCATCTCAAACTCGAGACCTCTTGGTTGGGGCTGAAGGGTGCTACCAGCTGCGCTGCGTTGTAGCGACGAGTACCTTGTAACTTAAACCTTTAAAAACCAATGTTTAATTATACATGTGAAAAAATTCATGTAACATAACTTTAAGCAACGACAAAATATATAACATACCCGTGCGGAATTGCGGCAATATAGATTCACTGATGAGTAATATTATAAAGATAGATAGTAAAAGTGGTTGGTAAGGACTGTTATTCGCGATTAATTAATAAACGGTGTGATAAAATTAATTAAATTTATACGCTAAAAATGATACACTTCCTAATCACAATATATGATATTTTACTTTTCATGTTTTCACAATATCAAATTAAAAAAAACAAATCAACGTTTTAATAAAAGATTATACAAATATATATCTTTTAAAGTTACTTTTATGTGTCATGTTACTATTATCAACAATCTTTTGTATTATATTTGTTCTACATAGTTGTGAAATATAAGTAAAAAGTGTTTATAAATATAAGAAGAAAAATAATTTTCAAAAAATCATGTGGAGATGATTAATGAAATATAATATTATTATAATTATTTATATCATAGATTTAACATTTAACACTTTGCACATTTGCATCATTTGTCATTAATAAATTCGTTCAAACATATTTTCATAAATACTGATTCTTTTTGAAAATTAATTTAGTGAAAGTTTTAGAGGGCGTCGTGTTTCGATATAAACTGAATAACAACAAAAAGTTATAAGTTTTAGAAGTTATAATATAAGCTAAAGTTTAATCAAACAACTGTAAGTTATATTTAATAACAATATGATACTAATTATCATGACTAAACTCAATCAATTACTTAATTGCATTAAATTATGAGTAGTGCTATTTAGACCTAAAAGCATGACTAAATAAGTGTCTAATGCATAATTCACTTTTACATGTGTATTCTGTATTTTCTCTTTTCAAATTCTCATCAATCATTTTTTTAAATTAACCAATCAAATCATTAGGTGCATTGATAAAAATCATTATTAGGCATACCAATCATTTTTCTTAAATTATTATAAGTTACAAATTTTCAAAACTAAATTATACGAATAGAAAATGTGTAAACTTAATTTTTTTAAAGACTTCATAGTAGTAAAGAAAAACCCTTCCTTATGTAAAAATAGGTTATGCGGCACAAGATCGATTTCCAACCCTAGCTTTAGTTTTTTGTTAACCATTTAATAAGTAAATACATACGTACGTTTAGAATCTCGCAATTAAGATAACAATTTGCCTCTTGCTTTTCCCATTTGTGTTTCGCCCTATTTTCCATAACATTTTGGTTCACTGTAATCTTACGAGACGTTTCGACCCGTGCGTTGCACCGGGCTGAGTGTGTGGGTAAAATTGGATTGTTAAGCTACCTTCTTCCATTTAAGCATTGTATCAAACAACTACTGATGCACATAATTTTTATAAAACGCTTTAACTTTGAACAAACTTATTTGTTGAGGTGTCAAATCTACAAAAAGACGTCGTTGCCCCTTATATGCACGTAATGGAGTCTTTCGTGGATGATGATTCTCTAGATCCTTACAACTCACGTACCTCTTGGTTTATGTCCACATTCATCATGTTAACTTGCCATATTCATTATACAAAACATCCGCTATAATATGCAATAGAAGACATTTTAATATGTTTGAATGTTGCAAATAAATGTCTACTTTATATCTCTGCAAATCGAGAGCATAAACAAAGGAAAACTCCATCTATTATGTTCATTTTCTTGTATCTCTATAACAATGCTCATAATGTTTTTTTTAATATCTAAGTCTACACAAAATTCCATTCTATATCATCGAAGTAGGAAGTCATTAGGAACTTCACTCAATGGAGATGATCGGGCTTTGGGCCATACATACAACAAAATTAGCCTTCAAGTCATCTTCATCAGTAGAAGAGTGCGACTCGTCCTCCTTTGCTTCTATCGTATCATGTTTTTCCTTTTCAGCTATGTAAAAACATTACTCGCTTTTAATCACAAAAATATGCCAGCACAATATAAATTGTATTACCCAAAAGCAATATGGCAAGAATAACATGTACTTTGAGAAAGGGAGATGATAACGAACACCCTAATATTGACTAATTTGTCAGAAAGAACCTGTATGCAAGCACCTAAAACTTTAAAATTTTAAAAACAAACACTCTAAAAACGAAGGATGGTATGCAAGCACCTGTATACTCTTGAAAGATTGTTAGTTCTTGCTTCTTAGCATAGTGTCAGAGGCACTAAAGTACATGCTGCAATTGATTCAGAACTACAATATCCTACACCTAGTCTCCTGAGCTGCATAAAAATTGCACTACACGTATAGGCACAACTTATACTATTAGAATGAAAAGTCGATGACATAACAATGGTGTGCATTAAAGTTTCAAGAAATAGTTGTGAGTACATGTATAAAAAATAAAATTATCCAAAAAATGAGCAGCCTCATTTCTTGCGATTCTATCCTGAAAATCAAAGAAAAAAGTCAAAAATGCGCTTATTGCTGCCTGAAGAAGCCTACATCAAAAAATTTAAAAATCAGAGTTGGCCCGATCCCACATGGTAAAACTTAGCAAATCCATTTTGGATCAATAGATGGATGTGTAACTTCTTATTACAAAAATTATATAACGGGCAAACCAAGTATTGACGATTCACTATCTAACCACTTAAAAGCATACTTCAAAAAGTAAAACACCAAAACTTAAAAACATCCATGTAATCTAGACAACGTTAGTTTGACGTCAGTACTACTAACTCACTCAGTTTGTAGGTAACATAAATTTTTAATGTCAGATACAATAATGGTGTCAAACATATGAATTTTGCACTTCCATGCCTGAAACAAAACTGACAATAAGCTGATTACAAACATTAGCTTTCTGGTTGGTTCTTTTTAAGATTTAGCATTGCATAAAAATCAACACCAAATACCTCATTTAAAAAGATATTGCAACGTCTCCAGCCACCAATGAATGCAACGAACTCAGTAGTGTAAAAATACTTAAGGCAATACCAGGAACACCTCTGATTATCACACAACCAACCTCCCCTTTGTGATATTTATTATATAAATCAAAGATACAATAAGACTAGTCCCCAAACGGGTGCTAGCCAACGATTACAACAGAAATGTAAGGGTGTCCCTTCTAGGAAGATCCACCCTTCCTCACAACAATAATCACTCAACACTCAAACATAAATAATACAATCGTCCTTCCACCTAATCAGCATCCATCTCTCACAGTATGTGGATGACGTGAGAGAGATGGAGAGGCTGTGGCAAAAGGGATCAAACCATATGAACAACGATCAAGAGACAGGGAGAGACAGAGATAGTATCGTTCCTCTTAAACCCCAACGGTAACACTTTCCTTTTATAGGCACACATCTTTCACTTTAGACCCTCTAGATATAAACTTGATAGAAGAGGCACAATACTTTGGAAGTAACTTCCAAATATACAACAATGGTCCCTGTACATAGAGTAACAAGAAACACATAAATATACTTGTTAGTTTGAATATTCCAACACCCTCCCTCAAACTAAACAAGTATAACAACTTGTTAAGGACAACAACCTGCATAACTTTTTAAAGGTATGCAGTTGCATTTTATTGACAGGAAACAAAGGGACAAGGAACTTCCCTGAGCAGCATCAGTAGCAGTAGGAAACAAATGCCACTGAAACATAACCATAACAAAGCATTTTTCCCATAGCAGCAAAAGGAGCACACTATGAAAATCAGCAACAGAAAACACATAGCAAGAAAACATAGTCCTTTATTTTAGATAAGAGGACTAGTATCAGCAATAACATTTGATTGCAACTTGCAATCACAAAAGAACCAATCAGAGTATAAACTCTGAATTAACTAAGAATCACAAGATTCTCCAACAAGATAAAACACAGAGTATAAACTCTGAATACATTCAGAATCACATGATTCTATAATAAAAAAGCAAAATTCATAGTCCTTTATTTTGATAAAGAGACTAGAATTATCGTAAGATTAATTGCAACATTCAATCACAATAGAACATATCAGAATACACATTCTGATTAAACAGGGAATCACACAATTCACCAATAACAAACAAATCAGAGTACTTACTCTGAATAAACTGAGAATCACATGATTCTCCAACAAGAAGTATAGAATTCCATTAGGAAATTCCATAATTATAACAGAAGGGCACAAGCCACAAAACAGAAGGGCAATAAGCCACTAAACATAGAACTATAAAGTCCCATACACATACTGATCAAAGATCAAAACTAGGTTACAACATAGCAAACCTAAGAAATCCTTAAAAAAGGACAACAGCTCAATAATGAGACAGCAACAAATGTACTGACAAAACAACAATGTCAAGAGTACCAGACAATTATACATGCTTCAAAGCTTACCTTAAAAAGACATGTATGACAGATTCACTTTGCATTCAATACAAGACACAGACAATAAGCAAGATCCATGCAGACAAACATGAGAGCAAAACAAGACAAGGATCATACTAAAGACTTTCAAGATCAAATCATAATACCAACCAAACAAAGCAATTAGCAAATAAGGACATCAACAATGCAAGCTATTCAGACACGACAAAGAGATACTAGACAACAAAAAACAAATACAAAAAGCATAGGAACCAAGAACACATTAAAAAACATATAATATGATCAAGGAATTTTAATCCTATAGAAACAAGACTTAACCAGCAAAGTCAAGCTAAACAACTTGCATACAAGACAGAATACTAGTCAGGATTCATGAAGACACATCATGAATAACAAATCAACACATTAACATGGAATGAAGCACTCAAAGAACATTCAGGGTCAAAGCATAAGACCAGACAAACAACGCAACTAGCAAGAAAAGACCATAAACATTTCAGGTCTGAAACAGTGAAAGAACAAATACAACAGCGCTATGCAAGTACTAGACGAGGCGAAGGGATAGGCACTAATGCATACTACTCGGAAGTTTAACAACAGAGAAAACGCGGAGGGTGACATTGGCCGATAAGTAAAATCAAGACTATGCAAAACAACATAATCACAATACCAAAGACCAAAGGTACTTAAAGCTGAATCATATAAGACCCCTCTATCTGACACACCCTCTTTTCTTTTAATTTTCTGAAGGCATCATGGACCCAGTGATGCAATGCACAACCCTCCCTAGCCACTCAGAATCTTTCAAAAGATTTCTGTTTCATTTCTCACGGAGACTAAACACGTTATCTATTGACTTTCTCACTCCGAGTTAGTTGATATTGAACAGGTGGCAGTCTGCTCCAGCCTCCGATTACTAAAACCAAAACGCACTATTGAGTCTAGAGCCAAGAGATCGTCAATTAATCTCGTTAGGACACATATCCAATTCTCTTGTCTTTCACACACTGTGGAAACAAGTCTATCCTAAGAGTCCTACGCATTATCCTTGTGATATTGCCAGAACATCCGAGTGAAACGATAGTTTTTCACAATGAAGATGGAAATCCTGCTAGAGCCAACATCAAACAAGCTCTAGGTAGGTGACTTGTGCGATTCTACAAGAATCAAACTTGTGTCAACTGGAAAGAAACAATGGTGCGATTCTGTGTGAATCAAACTTGTTCCAGTATAAGAATTGACGGTTATTTATCATTTGACAAACAATCAAAACTCTCGAAGTGTTACAAAATTCTTTCATAAGAAACACTTAGACTGTCTTTTCAAATCAATTTTCTCTTTATTACTAACTGTTTCATTACAGGATATCTTAAAGATGGAGATGGAGATGGAAATTCCCAGTTCCTGAGATGTCAAGTAAATAACCGAATGCCAAGACACGACCTACACTTGTTATGATGTTATGAAAGACCTCATAAAGGTGTCAAAGCTTCCGCAAACTCTGATGTCATGTATTCATTCACAAGTGCACAAGATGGCGATCCATTACAAGATGATGTAAGATTATGTTTGGGCGATGATCTCAAGAAAGCTCAAGATCACAGTCAAAGACAAGCGTAAGATGAATCAAAAGATCTCTACCCCAAATGTACAAGATATTAAATGTCCACGAGCTAAAGACTGAAGTGATTAAGTTTGGTATTATCAGGGGTGACCTCCCTTAGGGGGAGATTGTTAGATATTAGAAAAAGACTCGGTCACCCCGTGTATTTTACTGTTTATTATAGCTCGTAGTTTAATAGTTAATAGTACGTTTTTCGGTTTTAAGTCGGGTACAAATACCCGGTATATTGTAAGTACTATATATAGCCTCTTCCAACTTTGGAAGAGGTAAGCTAGTCATTATTTTCCAATTTACAAAGAAACACTTTCTCTCTCTAGAATATTCTCTCTCAAGTGTTTCTCTCTCTAGAAACTAGCCAAATCCAAGAATCGACCCCGTGTTATGATATAGGATATACCACAGGTCGGGTCAAAGTCGGGTCGGGTCAAGTCGGGTTCGGGTTTGTTCCATTTACAAAATCACATTTTTTTGAAACCATGCAAATGCATGTGAGTGACTTTACAGAATTTTGGAGAAAAAAACATTCGACTAATGTTGCTAGCTTCATCTAGCTATTTGACTTGATACGGTTTGCTCAGGCAAGAATTATGTTGTGGCTACCTTTCGGTTGATGATACCCAAGAGCAGAGGATTTTAAGCTTGTTGAGTGAGGTCTTTATGAGTATACACCACCCCTTTATCGTTATCAACCGCATGTTCGTTTCCTCTAGCAATGCTAAATTATAAACAAACCATACCAGACTCATATTATAACGTGGGTTTTGGAAGCATAGCAAAAGGATAAATCAAAGATTAGCCAAAATTTATTTATTTTTACGTAAACTTATAATATCATTTTGAAAAAAAAATTAACTCGGGTTAGTCGGGTTGACCCTAACCCGAATAGGTAAAGCATTTTGAACCTGATTACCCGACCTTATTTCGTATTCGGGTTAATCGGGCTGACCCGAGTTTAATTTTAAACCCGAATAACCCAACCTGATTAGTCTTATTCGGGTCCGGGTCAGGTCAGGATTATTGACACCCCTACTCGCAAGTGACAAATAGACAAGCGGCAAGGTGTGTATATATAGAAAGAGAAACGCAAATAGGAGGGCTAATAAAGGTGTCGGTGCCTTTGGATTATCTTTATCTTTCTCCCCACTACTATTATTATTTTCCATAATCCATAGAAATCAACGTCCAACTTTTTTTTTACTCATGACATCCTTCATCACCCATTAATCCACACACAATTCATACATCACAAATGAAATCCACAACATCCATCACCGACAACAATCCTCGTACATATTCACCCACAATAACAACAAACGGAAAAAGACCAAAATCCGAACATAGACCATACAAAGGTATCCGCATGAGAAAGTGGGGTAAATGGGTAGCTGAGATACGCGAGCCGAATAAAAGGTCAAGGATATGGCTTGGCTCCTATTCAACTCCAGTAGCTGCAGCTAGAGCTTATGATACAGCTGTTTTTTATTTACGTGGGCCCACCGCACGCCTTAATTTCCCCGAACTTTTGTGTTCGGATGTAGTTGCTCTTGATGACATGTCGGCTGCGTGTATTAGGAAAAAAGCAATAGAGGTTGGGTCGAGAGTTGATGTTGAGACGAGTTGTACGTTGATGCATAGGGGTAGTACAACTGATAATAATGATCGTCATGCAATTGGTGGCGAGTCTAATGAATTGAAGGCATGTTGGTTTGAAGAGAAGCCTGATTTGAATAAAAATCCCGAACCTGAGGATCCGGATGGAGGTAATGATTGGTGAAATATAATGATTTTGTTTAGAGGCATGATTTGGTAATTTTGGGGTTGGGTTGATTAATAGATTTTGATATTGGCGTTACGATGAAGAATAATGTAAATAAATTGTGTTTTCTTTTCTTTTTCTAAGTTAATGAAAAGAAAATTTGGGTCTTGGATTTAGGTTTTAAAACACAAAATATGAGTTGTGTTTTTTGCGAGTCAAAGAAGTGGTACTAGTTACTTGGTTACCATTGACTCATAAAGTCAAATTGAAGTTCTAAACTTTCTAGAGATTATACTCATATTTCGATGGAACTAGTTATCGTGACTCATACTGTTTTGTAAAATTTACGGGGTAATAACATTGACATTAGAATTGTGGGACTTTTTCGTATGCTATAGTACCATGTTGGCTTGTTACGATCATCTCCAGGGAAATTTGCATTCATAATATTATGAGCATTGGGTACCTTATAGTGTCATCTGCCACATCAACATCAACATTTTTCCATAACACCAGAATACCCCATAACACTAAAAACATCACTCCTTCCATAACACCACAATTCTGATGCCGTGAAGTACCCCAACTTTTGATGTTTTCCCGTAACACGAGAAAAATACCTGAAAAACACGACTCACGGTGTGGGTTTCGTGCCATCATTTGGCGTTTTCCAGGACCATTTGGTGTGGTGGTGGTGGATCAGCACTCGAAAACTCGAGGTGCAGTGTGGGTCTCGTGTCACCAAGTGGTGTTTTCAGGCATGACTCAAGCCATAACTTAGGGTACCCAATGCTCAAAGGATGGCAACTAGACTACTAGTAATGCAACCGAATTGTTTGGTGTTTAAAATGAATTATTCGATCTCCCGGTGGATAAAAAGAATTGAAGTGTTTGTGTGTGTATTTTTCAATTTATTTTTGTCGGGTTGTTTTTTATTGCGAGTGTGGTCTCTTTACTACGAGCATTTGATATGTGTTTGATTTATGAGAGATAAAACTGAGTTTGCACTTATGTGAGGGAGTTGTTTTGGTCATCTTTTTGGTTGTATTAGTATTAGTCTTACTTTTAAATTGACTCAACATTGTGCCATATTACTAGAACTAGGAAGTTTTTTATATTACAAGATTACTTCTATCATTGTTTACTTTAATATATTTAATATATGTTTTGTCTGTGTGTTTAATGTCTTGCGGTTGATTGGAACTACGTTTGTAGTTACCAAATCTAAACCTTTTCATCTCGAGTATCACTTTGAAGACAAAACGTTGAATGTGATACAATGTGGTCACATTGCGAACACACTGCATATTCAAAACACATGATGTATACATTTGAAAGATGAGTCGGTGCGTTGTGCAAAATTTGTGATCGAATTGCGATATTTTAGGATTTTATTATCCTTGTTTATAGTTACCGGAAAATCTGCGTTCTGTGTTAACCCAACCAAACTCTAAGTCTGTTCCTAAAAAGTCATCTCAAATGTTAAACTGTGAGTTCATGAGTTCCTTTAAGAAGTTTTTAACGCTAAGCCTTTTTTTTAACGCTAAGCCTTGGCCACTACTAGAAACTACAAACTCTGAGTTCGTCAATACTTTATGGTTAATCTATTTCGTCGTACTAATCAAAAGTAAATTACGTTTTAGTCCAACATGATTCATCAAGTGAAATAACACGCTTCTTTAGGAATAAAACGTAATTGTGAACTACATGTTCGGTATACATATGTTGGCGGCTTTACATCTTCATGGTTTTCATACATATCTCGCCGATTCATCCACTTCTCATGATAAATCTATGTCGTGTGACAATTTTCTTATGATTGATGTATGTCGTTATTATCAATTAAGGTTATACTAAATATGTAAAATGTAACAGGTAGCTACCGAATTGAATTTTATATTAAATTGAACTGAATTTAATTTTACAACAATCACTTTTAGAGAGAAAAATACAACAGAATGTCAAAGAATAAAGGCTATTTTTTTGTCGTGCTTCAGTGACTTCGGTATTATCTTTCGTTTCTAGTGTTGTGGTTCATTGACAGATGCCAACGTTGTTGTAAAATATGAAGTTTTGATGTTGTGTTTCATTGTTGTGTTTCACTGCGTTCTTTTCTTCGTAGCCAAAGAAGAAAGAAAAAGACAATGTTATCATCGTAACGATCTTCATATTTTCCTTATCTTTCAGAAAAAGCCAACCATAAGATGCAGAAGATAAGTAGCTAATCATCTATCAAACATTGTGTTACTATAATGCGTAAGAAATAATACATATTTGACATCAACCCCACTAGTTTTAATCGCTATGGGTGTTTAACATTTTTCATCAAATAAAGTTGAGAACACAGGAATAAAGTTTACTTGTGAAACTTTTGGCAGTAAATATGACCAACTGGTACACTCCTCCACATCGAGGTCTAAGAGAATATGTAGCTACATGAATGTGATCCTTTGAAAATGGGAGTCTCATATCACATATATCGCGAATAATAATTTTCTTGAAGATTTATTTAAAAACTATGATTAAGTAACATGCATGTTGGAACTATGTTTTGTTCATCAACTTTATATGATCTATTGTGTTGCTTTTTTCCTATTTGGAATGAATAAAAGTTAATCTTTACTTTTAATGATTGTTCGATGTCTTTTATATATGTGGGTAAATATTCTTAGATACAGTTAAACATACAAAACCTCCAATTAAATGTAGATTGCAGTGTCCAATGCAACTGAATTTCTTTTAAGGGTTTTCGGCTTGATTGCGATTAGATTACGAAAAACAACAAAGGTGAATACATTTCTATATAAACACATTCACCTAGAAAGACTTTCAACCGTAGGTATACCAACCCTTTAGTTGCTTGCACATTGGTTCTTTCCAAATGACCTCACCATTTAGGCCGGATTTTAGATCGTAATCAAGTTTAATTACTGAAGAAAGCCTTTTGATATCGAATTGAACGCCATAAAAAGAGACGTTTGTGTTGCTGAGAAAAGATATATTGCGTTGCCAATGAAAAAAGTGGTTGCGTAAAATTTGATTTTGTTATTTTTAATGTATACGTTCAGAAACATAATAACCGCGCTTTGCAGTTTCATAAACTTTCTTTCTTTGTTGAGTAAGAGTTGATTTTGTTATGTTTAATCTATTAGACCAGTATCATAAAAGCCGCGCTTCGCAGTTTTATAAGTTTTCTTCTTTGTACCTATTTAGTTATAGAACTTATGTAACAAGAAAAATTCTTCATGCATAAATATGTTGTATATTCACACACACGATTAATCACTTATAGCGTAAATTATTATAAAAAAGATTTTAACCCGCGCGTTGCTGCGGAAGATCGAATCTTTCCTAACCTGAAACCGGCTTTCCGTTATATACTGACGCCAGTTTGTATGTGCATTTAAGAGTTCCACATTTATTTGATAGTCATGCCTATCTAATTATTAGGCACAAATTTTAAATTTCATATGAAACTTGTATATTAAAAATGCAAAAGGTGTTTTTAAGACAACACTGGATCGGGGCGCAAAAAAATATGTTTTCCGTGAACAAACTTTCTTATGTGAAACCTTTACACTTAGAAAAATCCATTCTCACCCGTTGGCTGCTTCCCATATTCTCTATCAGGTGCGACTCACAAAACATGGCATGACATAGCGTTAATATCACTGTCCTTAGCTAATAAATGTACAACATCTTCACATAACTACAAATGCCCAACGTAGTAACTGCTGCGCGAAACCTCTACAAAAAATACATGTAGTTTTGATCTCCCAACCACATAACACCCGATTATTGCAGATTCTACGTACGTTCATGAAACAAAGTGTAAAGTGCATTACCAAAGTCCATATGCAAGCTACCTAATGAAATCACAAAGAGCACTAGCAAGAACTCATTGTCGTCACCCATCAAACTATTTGCACTTGCATATAACTAAAAAAACTCCCAAAACGCTATTAACAGCTAAACATAATGTATGTCCCAAAAACATGTAGGTTTTTTTATCTTCTAAATAGACAACACCTAATGAATACAACTCATGCACATACATCCAGCTGATCATATGTTTACACATGTCTTTTTATCTATGCATGATTAAACATGATGTAAAAGGTCTACGTAGCAGAAACATCACATCACAAAGTTTTAAGTACATCACAATTAATTACATAGTGTCAACACTTAAAATGAAAAGTAAGATCATCGTTACCACCTAAACCTTGAGGCCCAAACTCCATACAACATTTACATACCCCAAAAGAAAATACCCAACCGTCAACACCATCGACTTGTTACAGAAACCCAAGAATGTCGAAAGATCACAAAACTGACAGCTGCTCCATTATTTAACCCTTCTTTTTCTTTACTTCAGGTGCTGAGTTTTGCAAAACCAACCTCTTTGCGGATATGATCCTTGTTTCACCTCTAACCACTGTTTTTCAGCATCTTCAAGGTTTGCCAATTCCAATAATTGTGGTGTCCTTGTCAGTATAGAAGAATCACCGTGCAATAACATTTTAGCAAACGATCGTATTTCTTTTAAAGTAACAAACAAGAACATAAGAACACAAACTTGGGAGGTATTTTGGAAATTTAATAGTTTCATCAGTGCCAGCAACTTCATCTAACACATCGTCTAAAGTGAAATCAGCTGCTCCTAATTTGCTCGAGGTATTGAAGTGAACCAGAACGTATGCCTCTTCCTTCAATTGCCAACACCTCCGGCGGGACTTGTTGAGGATTAGATGTATCCAGTTTCCGAACAAATTCCGGTGATTCATGTCCGGTAATGGCATCGGCACTTGGGGTGAAGAAAGTAAACACCGTTGTAGTAGTGTCGTCCGAAACAAAGGCTTTGAAGCTATATCTATATGTTTAGCGATCATACTAAAAAAGCCAGCGCTGCTTTTTTTGAATGCTACGTCGCGACGTTTGTTAATAGGTTACCTATAGGTAGGATCTGGTTGGGGTCCATGATCCACACACTCCCACACGCCGTTGTCATCCTGTACCTTTCTCGTACACTCGCCACACAATATATAATACCAGTCCCTCGATCTACTAACATGTCTAGTGTCACTGAACACGTGAACCTGACACCCTGTAACCATAAGCAAACATACGTATCGTTTAAAAGACACTGACATACATTTGTTAACATGTTTAAACTAAACAAGCAGATCGGAAAAATTGTGATATAAGTTTAGGGATTCTTTGTTCTTCGATGCCAATAGAAGCTGACCCTGTAGGCCGCTGGATTTTGTTGAAGCAATGACACTAAGGAATATATGTTCCATAGCCGCTCTTTTTCTAGATCTTCGAGCTAATATTTGCACACCTCTAGCAACGGGTTCGTGTCCTGATTTTTCTCATATCTATTCCATATGAACATGCGAACATCAAAATTATGTGCGGGAAGTTGCTTATAAAAACCAAAAACTCAATATTCGATTATGATATATGTTACTTACTTGGCTCGTCATCGTTCAGTTTCTGGGATGTCTAGATTTAAATAGTAGTGAGTGGCATGTGAGGCCGACAATTGCAAATCTGCAATACTAACGATTAACACTATAAGTGCATACTTTCCTTAGGCATATATGCTCTTACGAGACTTTAAGTGTTAAGCGAGTACCTTTATACCGGGGCACACGACATGAGCTAACATCAGTAATCACAGGACCTTCCATCGTTTCAACCAACTCCCTGTTAAACTCTCGCGCCATGTCACCCCACATTGTGAACTCGATGATGTTTTCACTGCCAATGCAACAGTTTTATCAGATTTAAAGAGAAAGGCGTGCCAGTTATTTTACATACAAAATTTGCTGGACATACGAAGCTTCTTACTCTAAATTCTTGATGTAAACCGTTCTTCAAACAATCGGCCTCCTATCAGGATCTCCGAAAATAATCAAATCCCCCATTGATCGAACACAGCCAATATAGTCTGTCAACAAAAAGAAGCCGTAAGTTAGATATTTTGTTTACAAAAGATAAATAATGTAGCCACGCATTACCTCTGAGAACAGGATGCTGGATTTTTCCCTGGCTGTTTGGCTGATGTATCTTAAAATAAAGCTGGTTATACAAAACGAAGTCAAAGAAATGGTTTAGAAAGCCAACTGCTGATATGGCTTCAAATTTAGTGTATCTCCTGAAGTTGAGACTCATTTTGTTTTTGATGCTGTTTCCAGGGGCTTGTTGGTTCGCAACTGGAATCGCATAGTGTTAACCATAAGATTCATAACCAAAACACGATCCAGAGGTCGGGGAAGATAGAAATAAAATCGAGCCATATTATTAAGAATGAGAGAAAAAAGGGAAGATGTGTGTATGTTTCCAGAGAGGAGAAGGAGAAAACAACACTTTAAGTGATGTACAAATGATATACCACCCTCCCTATGGAAGTTATAGGAGGGGTATTTATAGTGCATGTGGGACACATAATCTCCTTAACTCGTCATTATTAGTCTATGTGTCACATCCTTACATTATTAGTGTATTCCATATAAGTCAAACATATTTTAAGGCTAAACAAATCTTTACCTTAATATGTGGACATAGGGATATTACTTACAATGTTTAAAAAACTACAATTGCATTAAAAATAAGTCTTCCAAAGTGCTCTCCAATCATTTTGTGGTTCTTTGTCTTGATACGTGTACTCCTATTTGGATCTTCGAGTGTATTTGTACTTGATATGGAACCATTGTAGTATGCATGAGTTGGATTAAACTTCCCCCCCAATCATGCATCATGTGTTGAAAAGCTTTCTTATGGCTCTTTTTTGACGTAGTTGTCTGATATCAGCGTCCCCCATACCAACATCCCTATCTTGAGCATTTTTGATACTTTATTGTAGTTTGAACAATTATTTTAGTTGTCATTGATGTGCAATAGCGAATTTGTAGAGAAGTAAAATCACACCAAAATATTGATGCTTTCTTGTCATTTGCGGTCTCAGTGAATATCCGTTCTGAGTACATGCAAGAAATCAAACGTAATTCTACTACATGTGCAGCATATTGCTCCTTAACCATACTAGATGAGGAGAGTACACTACTTCCCTCTGGAAGTTAAACAAAGTACAGTTGCACGAATATTCTAAAACCAAATAGTTTATATGCATATTGCTCCGCTTTATTGATACCAAAAAACCTCAACACGGTAACACGATTCCCCCCCATATGATGGTTTGCAAAACTCTTGGAAAGATATGATTGTCGTGTATATCCATATAACTCGAAGAAGTTTCTTGTCTGTAATCACAAATCTTGAAAAGTTACGATCGTCATTGAATGAACTTTTGTAAATTTTTGCTTAGACTGTGAAGTACCATTGTCTTGGAATAGCACAATAATATCCTGTAAGAATTGCTGATTACATCTTAACCTTTGGTATGTGCTTAAATACACATACCTTTATCTTAATAAAACGAGTTTAAATGACTAAAAACGGACATAAAATGCCAAATATATGCTTGTTTTGTGTTGTGTACTGTGCAAGTATTAGATATCAATAAAAAGACAAAAAACAACGACAAAAAATCAGGACAGACCGAGCATGAGATTGAAAAGAAAAGCCGGAGCCGAGGACATTTTGCAAACCGACCCAAATAATAATAAAAAGAATCAGCCCAGGAAAGAAGCCCAAATAAGGACTTAACGATTGTTAGTCTCCACACCAGAACATATCACATCGTTAGTCCTCAAGCCATGACATCGTTAGTCTCTACACTAACGGCCCCCTATTACACGCTAATCTTCATTTGAAAGTATAATAAAATATGAGCAAAAAATGGCGCATTGAATGGTCAAGGTCAAAGCAATTAATGTGCAGTTTCAAATTAAATGGGAAATGTCAAAGCAATAAATGGGCGGTTTTAAGTTGATTGGCTGTGATTATTTCTTTCCATAAGCAATTTTAGAAGGTTTTGAAGATGATTGGCAGTCTTTCCTCACAAGATGCACAACATTCCCCTATAAATAGGGATGAAAATCACACATTGAAAATCATCTAGGAGTAGTGTAGCTCTGTTTTAAATTATTTACAGTTTTTAAAGCTTTTTCTTATTCTACTTTTCCTGTAATTTAATTTTTTGTAAGCAAATACTCATCTCAAGTTTTGGATTCCTTTTGATTTGTATCGAAGATTGGTTCGATTGATGTCCGGTTTGTTGAATTGATGGTTCGATGTATCTTTTAGTAGCAGCAGTTCTTTGTGAGGCATGATTTGATTCATCGATTATATTTCTGGAACGAATTTATGGTCCATAGATTAGATTCGAATTTGTGGTTTTGTTACAGATTTGTAGTTGGAAAGCAGCAGGCACAAAAAGGGAACATTCATTCACGCAGTTGATATCATCTTTTCAATATTTCATTTATGTCTTTCAATTTCGAACAGTAGGATAATTTTTGGATTATAGAGCGGCAATTTAGAGTTTTGTCCTTTTCCCTTTTTTTGATTTAATTAGGAGTAGTGGCATATGTGATTTGGTTTATCGGTTTGATTTGGCTCGTGGTTTATGGATGCGGGGTTAAAGTTTATGGAGCGGGTCTCATCTCGTTATTTTTGCACTCTTCATCATATTTGGTATATCTCTTCTCTTAGCCTCTTTATTTTTAGCATGATAGTTGTAATTGCCATGTTTATTTTTTGCGATTATTATTAGGGTTAAAATTTGATTTAGTTGCTTAATTTGTCGCGTTTCTTTAATTCCGTTAACGTTTTTAATTTAGAATCGTAATTGCCTTAATTGTTAAATTGCCTTTTTTATGCTTTTATATTTTGTCAGTAGATATAGAAACAAATAAAAAAATCTTGAACTGTTCAAAATCCCAATCACAAACTTCAACAAAAAGTTCAATTCACGCCTCGTCGAAGCAAAAAACGACCCAGGAAACGACTAGAAGGGGTTACTTTCGAAGTCGATACCTCCGGAATTATATTTTATTTGTGAGTTGGTTTATCGCTTTGGTGATTTGCCGATTTACCTATATTATATATTTATATATACTATTGACTCGATCAATTTTTGGCGCCGCTGCCGGGGAGGCTGTGTTACGAATTTCAAATTATCATTTGAAGATTGTTTTTTGAAGATCCTTCCTCGGAATTTATTCTTGTTTTTGTGAATATTTTCGTATATAAAAAAAATACAAAAATATTATAAAGTAATAAAAAAAATCCAAAAAATAAAAAAAAACAACAAAAGAAACCAGGATGTCAATTGTTAAATCGGCTCACCTTTAGATTAACAAACTATAAGAGAGGTGTAAGGAGGGTTAATCCAACGAACTTCGACCCGAAAGGAGAAGGTTTTTAAAACGCTTCGTGCTTACCCGCTCCTCCGCTTCTTTGTGCATTTTCTAGAGAGCTACCGTGTGCAATTTGACTTTCGGTTACCAAAAATATTGTGTTTGTTTTTAATAAAAAAAGAAGAGAATTTCTCAAAAATATTCTTCTTTATCTCTTAATTGTTTAATTCTCATGGAATCATCCGACCAATTCATCTGTTTCTTCTGTGAAAGTCTGAGTGATGAATATGGATGTCCATGTTCTACTTGTGAGTTATGTGGGAACGACACTCATTATGGTTACGATTGTCCATCACAAGTTCCGTTTGTTTACAACCAAGACCCGTGTTTCAATCAAAACCTTGATAATTTTCCATAAACTTCATGTTTTCCACATCAATATATTTGTTGTGAAGACTGCGGGGGTCCTCATGCAACTTTTGAATGTCAACCGATGAATCAAAATTTCTATGAGCCCAATTTTTGCTATAATACTAATTCTTCTGGTTTTGACCAATTCCAACCCCCGCAGTATCCCGTCATTCATCAACCTCGTCAGGAAATGAGTACGGAAATGTTGCTTGCTAAAGAGAAACTAATAAAAGCTATACGAACCTGTTTGAAAAATAATAATCAACCTCCTGAAGAAAAGAGTATTGCAATATTGCTAGCTGAGAAGAGTATTCTTACAGTTATATAAACTTTGGAAGAAAAGCAGATTGATACAGAAAGTCTGCTTCAACTCTCTAAAGATTTACAAACTCTTGGTAATACTTCGAATCAACTAAAGTAGGAAGAGCATGATAGTTCTCAATATTGGAAGCCTCCCGTTTACTATTCTGACGATGATGACGATTTCTACAGAGAGAGTATTGATGAAACTCCTGCATCAGATGCAATCACACCAGACTTACCAATTTTGGACTCTCTCATAATGGAGGATGAGCATCTTGACACTATTCTAGAAACGGACTCGGACGAAGAAATTAAGTCCAGTATTGAGAACCTTAATCTAACCCCAAGTGAATCCGAGGATTTATCCAATTACGTAAGCGAGTGTGATTTACCTTTTTGTGATAATTCTCCTGATTTTAACAAAGATTATGAGAATTTCTCTAATCCTCTCTTCGATTCTAATGCTGATTATACCTCTAGTGATGACGAGTCATCTTCTGAGGAAGATGTTCCGGTAGAAAATTTTATAATTTACTCGAACCCTCTTCTCGAATTTGATGAAGAAATCTTTTCTAGTGAGATTAATCCGCTTTATAATGAGGTGTTAGAAGATCTCGATTCAATTCCACTAGGAAATAAAAATGATCACTTTAATGCTGAATCTGATTTAATAGAATCATTGCTTAATAAAGATACCGTGATAACTTCCCCCAAGATTGATTTCCTTCTTGAGGAGTTCGCCAGTGAGCTCGCTCTTATCAATCCAATTCCACAGGGAATTACTAAAACCAACTTTGATCCGAAGGAAGCCATTCGTCTTATTAAGAAGTTATTATATGACAACTCATCTCCTCGCCCTCCGGAAGAACTTAATTCTGAAAATGATTTTGAAAAGGAGAATAGTGGCAATACCACTATTCATACAGATATTTCTCTTCCAGAGTATGAATCATTCGATGATGAGAGTGATTCTGCCTGAGTTTTTCAACGATGATCTTGCTCACATCATATCTCCATCGGAGTATGAATATGTCTACGCTGATGATGAGTCCGAATCGGGAGATTTAACTATAGATGTGGTGGAAGATATTTCGGGAGATTCAACAAGAAAACTTCAAATGTCTCATCGGGGCTTTAAAGCTCTCAAGATCAGTCATACTTTCTTTAATAAATGCCCGATAATGATCTATGGAGGGGACATGCTAATCTTGGATGTTCCTTATCTCCATTTCTATCCTCCTTGATCAAATCAAGTATGGGGGATCGAGTCAGGCTCAAGACCCAGTTAACAAAAATAAGCGCTTCTTGGGAGGCAACCCGTGTTTTTGTTTTCTGTCTATTTTCTAATAAGTGTGACGTGAGGGGGCTCGCCTCTTCCAATCTTGTGTTTTTGTTGTCTGTGATAATTTGTCAGGATTACCCAGATTAAGAAGACTCTCGTGCTCGTGGTTTTGTCCAACTCTCACTCGGTCTTCATTCCTTTGCATTTTTATTTTGGGAATCCAATATCCTTGATCTTATTGACCAACGTTTAATCTTTGGCATAATTAATAAACGGCTTTAGATTTACGTAAGATTCCCTTTTATATTAGGAATATACATTGAAATTAGTATGAGGGAGGTGGCAACCCACACATTGAGGACAATGTATCATTCTAGTATGAGGGGGGAATCTATTGATTTGATCCCACTTGCATTTGTCTATGTCTTTCACGTAACCCCGTTTTACCAAGAAAATACAAAAAATATGATTTTATGCCAAAATTTTGCAAAAATAAAATAAGTGTTTATCACAAATGTTGACTTTCTGATGGTGAGAATAAGAATAATATTTGACTTGACCGAGCATGTTGAGCTCTAGCTTACTCCCTTAACCTTTATAAATGTATGAGCTTTTGCTAGTCTTTTATACAAGAAGCTTTAAAATGCGAATTCTAGCTCAAAAGACCAAGATTTTTCAAGTTTCCATAAATGACTTTAATATTCAAAGCTTAATTTTATTTGGCTAAGCATTCGCTTTTTATTAAAGATTTTAAATTTGCGAAGAACGAGAAATGATAGAGTTAAATATAAGTTGGAATGCTAAGCAATGATTAGTTGGAAATCTTAAAAGCTCATAAGTGTAATTTGTGGCTTTTTCTCCCGGTAGCTTCTAAAATGACTAATAATACGTGCTCTTTTTGAAAGAAAAGTTAGAGTTTTATCACTCTTAAAAGTCCGTTAAGATCAACATTTTTAGAGTAAAAAGCTTTATCGATGAATTGATAAATAAGAGTTTTTGATCAAAAATATGTTTTAATTTTCCAAAAAGAAATTTTCCCTTTATACGGTGTAAATATAAATGTTTAAAAAAAATAAAAAAAATGAATGAAAAAATGAAAATGATGTGAAAAATATAATAATGTTGCTAGTATATGTTGCTTAATAAATAAAGGAAAAATGTCTTTTCATAAAATTTAAACATTCTTTTGAACTTAAACTTGTTAATCTGTTAGCCTCAAATAATGAGTCGAACACGGAAGTTCATTCATTTAGAATATTAAGTCTCGGTCATTTTAATATGTAACGTTGTAATAGGCTAGAACGGGTAAACGGGCTCATTTAATGTAATTTAACCGGTCACGTGTATCGGGCGAAAGCCCAAGTAAACCCGAGCTAGGCCCGTAGAATAACTAAAGGCATGAAAGCCTTTTAGTTGGATATATATACACCTCACCAAGGAAGGTGAGGTGGTTGGTTCACTTTGTAACATTTTCATTTGGCAAATAATCCTCCCATTTTCTAGTTTCTCTCTCTAGTTTTTCTCTTATTCACTCTCTCTAAAATTCTTCTCATCTCCTAATCTTAATTTCTTATTCTTAATATGAAGTGAAGTGATTTCTTGGTTCCGACATTTGGTATCAAGAGCCTCGGGTGGATAGTGATTGAATTTCGTGGTTTTATAAGCTTAAAAAGCTTATTTCATGGCTTATTGGTAGAATAAGCACACGAAGTTATGGTTTGGTTAAGTTTTTGGATGAATATCTTGTACTTTCGGGCTTATTGTTCTTCCTAGATCATGTGTTAGCAAATTCGTGGCTAGAAATTTCACTTCTCTTAGTTTTATTTTTGATTTTCTAAGTTGCGTTTTGACTAAAAGGTTGTTGTTTGATCCGAAAAGCTTGTACTTTCTTGCTTAGAATACTTGTAATAGCTTATTTAGGTTAGTGGTTAGCTTATTTCATAAACAAGTTGGAAGATTTGGGTTTATTCGCAAATTTGAAGTTTTTTTCGTTGCATTTTGTCAAAAACGTGATTGCGTTTTATAGTAAAGACAAACAAGTACCGTACTTGAAAACGGCCCCTGAAAATGACTTATACTTGTTGCGTTTTGTGTACTTCAGCAGGTTGCGTTTGGTGAAGATACTCTTGCATTTTGTCTAGAAAAACTTGCGTTTTGTCTAGAAAAACTTGCGTTTTGTCTCATTACAAGACACTGCGTTTTGTCAGAATTGAGCAATTACGTTTTGTCAAAATCTTTGGCATTGCATTTTGTGACCTAGTTGCGTTTTGTCAACATTTTGGGACTTGGAATTTGAGACTTGTAACGGACATAGAAATTAACAACAAACCTCCAAGACTTATTAAACGTACTTTGTACTTTAATTTGGACTTTAATTCAGAATTCAAGGACAATTAATCAACAACAACAAACATAATCAACAAACTTTAACATCAACAATTAACTTTTCACGATTTCTTCTTGATTTTGTAAAATCCCGCGAAAGAACTCAATTTCTCAATTTAAATCTTTGACTTGTAAAATCCCGTGGAAATTAATCACTTTCAATTAATCACAGATTCAATCACAACACATCTACTTAAGATCCACTTTATCACTTCATAATTCAATAATGATTCATCATGACTACTCCAATTGTAACTTCCACAACCGATAGTCAAATGCATAACAACATAAAGGCAGCTGGTTCAAGGGATCGTCCACCAATGCTT
>BQNB010027934.1:7500-57140 GCA_026074375.1 Tanacetum coccineum
TTATAGCAGTTAGGGGTGTTTGTTTTCGGGGTTGGCAGCCCAAGGGGGTGTTTGTTTTGACGGTGGCAGCCACCACACGGGGTTGCGGTGGGTGGCAGCCACCGCCCTAAGGGGTGTTTGTTGGCTGTGGGTTTCACCACAGCGGGGTCCGTTTGGTTGGTAGCAAATTAGGGTCTGTTTGGTATTATGGCAGCCAAACGGGGGTGTTTGGTTTGGGTTTGGCACGAGTAGGGTGCGTTTGGTTTTGGTTATAAACGGGTAGGGTGCGTTTGGTTATGGATTTAACAACAAAGACGTGTTTGGGTGAGCAGATTTACCGTAAGGGTATGTTTGGGTTAATACCAATTTACAATAAATATATTCCAAAATTTTATAAATATAAAATTTTAACGAGAATTATAAATCGTAAATCGAAACAAAAATGGTGGTTAATGGTTAAATAAATACGATAATTATTACTTTGTTTAGTTTTAAATATATATATATATATATATATATATATATATATATATATATATATATATATATATATGTATATTTACAACACGCGGATCGATTTGGAAAGTGGAAAAATATTAGATTGTATAAATGTGGAAAACATTATATAAACAAATAAGTCGTACCGGAAAATCTGTAAACCACTATACATAACAAGTTCATTATAGATTCTGTTATTTTAGAAAACCGATAAAAGACGAATATATATAGTCTTAAGATTTCTAAACTGATATTATACGATAACCCGGTAAAAAGGGACTAAGATATGTTTTAAAGATATATTAAAATATAACTATACAAAAACTTGACAACGGACAAAAACTATACTTTTACAAAGAGATAAATATTTTAGACACGACCTGTCGAAGAAACGAAATATAATTTATAAAATATTATTTTATATTTTATAATGGTTATAAACTGTTACAAACATGGTTTGATTAATTCATAACGTTAAGACATGTGTCAACCTTTGTACAAAGCCTTTTCATTAATTAAATGGTTGTCAAACTAATTGGTTTAATTAATTATTCACACTTATTATATAATACCTGCAAGGTATATTATACTTTTCATTAATCTTTGGATTGATTGTCTTTGTTATATAATTCACGGTAGGAATTATATAAGGGTTATTTTTCATAAGTAATATATAAAGAATATATATTACACACTTTGCGTATATTTTCATTTATATATCTCGCGAGGAGATACAATACATGGTTTAATTTTTGAACGTAAACGCATACTATACTTTTATGATTACGAATTCATCAGGAAACCCAAATGCATTATCCTAGGCTAGTGGATCTTAGCTGTTAAGTTAAGCTGCATCTTCTTGATCGGGCAGCTTCGTCTTCCTTTCGCATTGTGCATATTAGATGCCTACCTATCAATCGTTCTTCAACATCAAGGTGAGTTCATAGCCCCACATTTTACATGTTTTACATATATTTTGGGGTGAGAACATGCTTGTTACAATTCAATTACGGTGTTTGATTTAACTCGTTACGTGCTCATTTTCACTGCGTTTGTCATCATGTGCTACAATCGCATTAATGGTTGATTACCTATTTGGTTTACATACTCATTTATATATCTCGCGAGGAGATACAATACTTGGTTTACTTTTTGAACGTAAACGCATACTATACTTTTATGATTACGGATTAGCTTAGGTTGCATGAACTGTAAATCACTTGGAGGGTGAGCGCGAATGTTATAAGTAGATTATTTGGGATTGACCAATCCCCGTTTCGGGTGAGTAGTTATCACCGGGAACGAACGTTATACCTTGTCGGATTACGATTGGATTGGCGCCGGCAGGGGTCACAATCACATATACTTATTATTGCCGGTGTCCTTGGAGGGGGAGCACGTCTTGGTAACGGGGGAAAGCCTATTCTTTTATTTTTGCCCGGGTGTCCTTGATGGGGACACGGTTAACGGTATCCGCTGGGATAAATATTCTTTATTATCGCCCGGGGTGTTCTTGGATTTGGGAAACAATACTATGGGTTCACTTTTACTATGCTTGAATAAAGTGGCAATACATACAAGGTCTACGTCACAGTTCATGAACTTAAAGTTAATGGTATTCATGGTATTTATACATACTTGAATAATGTTGGCAATACATATTTTGGATATTGTGATCCAACTTTGACCACGTACATTTTGGGACTAATTTGGGGATAGAAATGGTCTTGCATATTTTACAGCTATTGATTTCCTAAAAATCATACATACATTTTGAAGAACATTTAAGGATTAATTGGTACACATTTATTTTATGATACTGTAGGGATGACGTAGTCACATAAAACGTTTTTATTATGACACTGTAATGATACAGTGGGCAGAGACATTTATTGGAACTATGTTTGTATTTACAAGAAACCAATGAACTCCCAACTTATGTTGACCTATTTTAAGCATGTTTTTATAGGGAAATTATATGCTCGGATTTCTTGAAGTGCATTGAGTTATACATTCAGCTTTTTCATTGGTTGCAATTAGGGGAAACAAAATGTATAGTAAATTCAAGATTTTGATTTAAATCAAGAATTGTTTTACAAAACGACACATTTAGAGGTCGTTTCTTGTATTCTAGCCGCTGTGTTATTATCGAAGTACGCAACACCATGTGGATTCCGCTCTCATTGTTGTATTTTTTGGGGGTGTTTACAAGTTATGCATACCATCCACAAACTGACGGATAAAGTGAGAGGACAATTCAAACTCTCGAGGATATGTTGCATGCTTGTGTGATCGACTTTGGAAAGGGTTGGGCTAACCATTTAACATTGGTCTAGTTTTCATATAACAATAGCTATCACGCTAGCATCAAGGTTGCACCATTTGAAGCACTTTACGGTTGAAAGTGCGTTACACAAGTGTGTTGAGACTTTAGGCTTTGGAGAAGTTTAACTCCACTGGTATAGAAAATAGTTTCAAGAGCGACGAGGAAGATCGTCAGATTAAGCAAAGAATACAAGCACAACCACATGTTAGGCAAAGAGTTACGCCGATTTAATGCGTAAAAGCCAATGATTTCAAGTTGGGGATAGTGTTATGCTTTAGGTTTCGCCTTGGAATAGGGGTCGTACGTTTTGGCAAACGGGGGAAGTTAAACCCTAGGTATGTCAGACCATTCAAGGTGTTGGAAAAGGTTGGAGTCGTTGCTTACAAGCTTGGGCTTCCTCAAGAGTTGGACAAGGTTCACAATACGTTTCATGTATCCACCTTGAAAAAGTGTCATGCCAACAAACCATTAGGATACTGTTGATTTGGACTTCATATTGATGACAAGCATCATTTTGGTTTGTGGAATCCAGTAGTTAATCTGGGATCATGAAATTAAACGTATTGAAACAAAAGCCGTTATCCTATTGGTCAAGGTTCGATGGAACTCTAGGCGAGGCCCTGAGTTTACATGGGAACGCGACAATCAATTTCGAAAGAAATATCCACATCTCTTCACAAAGACCGCACCATTGTCAAGTGCCGCATCTTAAGCCTTGAGGACAAGGCTCATTTAACGGGGGGAAGGAATATAAACCCATTGTTTCTTAGGGTCGTTTATGCGCAATAAATTCATATTTTATTTTTGGTATTGTACGCGTTTGCTTTTAAATTGTAATCGTTAAGTTAAATCGCGTAAGCTAAAAATTATCATTCAATGTAAACGGGCATCAAACGATTAAATGTTTACATCAAACAAGTGTTAAGTAATTATTTTGAGGATAATTATTAACTTTGTTCATTTTATTTTTATTGGTTACGTAAAGTGTTTATGTTTCGCGATAAAATACGTTTAGGCATACCCGGAACCACCAAAACTTTTCTACGCTTCAACAAATACCCACAATTATACCCAATACTTAAAATTTACAAAATATCATCCTAGATATACATATAAAGCCGGATATGATAAGGATAGAACCAAAGAAAATATCTTGCAAAACACTTTCCTTATTTTCATGGGATAACATCTATTTTAGGGGACAATGTCTATCATATCTTCACAAGTCTGGACCAGACTTCCTAAAAAACCTCATCATGTCTTTCACTGGCATTAGTCTTGATTTCACCAAGTCCTTGGGTATATAAGCTAGCAACTAGAAGATAATACACTTACCTTCATTTCTTAAGGTGAAATCTCACAAATCCTCTCCCTTTTCTCTTCTATATGCCACGGCCCAAATCCAACACCATAAACCATCTATACAAAATTTAATTGCAACATTTCCAAGTGTTCCTACATCATATCTAAGATAACCTAAGGTGTTTACGAAAAGATTTGATCTTAAGGATTTACAAGTGTTAAACAAGAAAGGTTCATGATTAAGGTTTTCATTTGAAATTAGGGTTTTCTTGATATTGAAAGCTAGGGTTTGTTTGCTAAACAAGGGTTTAGATCTTGTTGTTCATCATCATACATCATATTAAGGTTATCTAAAAACCTTAATCTCTTTACATTTGTGATTTTATGTGTATATAATGGTTATATAGTTAATCACCATCTAGGAAAAGTATTAACTTGTAAAATGGATTTTTACACTTGTTTATGGTTTGGTAAACTTTTACATATGATATATGGATGTTAATATCATATTATGATGGAAGTATAAGTACTTTACATGTGTGGTTTATATATAAAAAGTATATATAAACAAGGTACCTAAAAAGTATACTTATATAAAGTTATGGACAAATAAGTATTTAGACATATGGATCTTGTAATTCTTAGACAATCTTTGGACAAATGAAGGACTAAGGACCCTAAACATGTAAGATACATGGTACATATAATTTTAAAGGACTTGTAATAAAGTGGATAAACTAGAAAGTTACAAAACCAAGTTAAAACATATTTTTAACAAATAATCATAGGGTCTGATCAAAATTTGATTTTTAACATATTTATTTTATAATTTTATAAAATACTACATGTCCCAAGGATCGGGGGCATGTAGAGAACTCGAAAAACGGATTTATAACGAAGGAGATACGTCATTTACATGTTACGCGACAATAAACGCGTTTATAAAAGAAATTTTATAAAATTTACTGTTCATCTCAGATATGAATATTTGAATTAATCATGAATTAGATAGACTTTTTAATTATGGAAGACATGCCATATTATTCATAAAATTCGATCTAAAACGAATAAGATACGACATTTACGGGTTTTACGTTAATTAAAGTTATAAAAATAAGTTTATAATTGTCATGAACAGTAAAAACCACTGTTCACCAGGGGATTCAAAATATGAAAATGTAATATTTTGATACATCGACTTAATACGAAAGCGTGGACGTAAGAAACATCCCAAACGGGCTTAAAACGAGAAAGTTACACACTATTTTACACTTGTGCACTATTTCCTGACATGAATAGTGTTGGTTCGTTTTTAATATAAATTTTTGCGAAACATTTTTAGAATCATTTATATAATATTTATACATGTCCTAAACTTTATAAATATTTATACATCATTTATATATTATTTTACAACGACAACTGAATTATTTATTCGATTATACGAGTACAAACACACGATTAATATTTATCAAATGCAATTTAAATATTAGTTCACAAACTCAATTAGATGGTGATGTAGCTATATAGAATTATATATGGTAGTAGTTATTCAAAGTACTTAGTACTCATACGATCTATAATTAATTATGTTGCATTCAGGCGTATTTGCGACGCATTTTTCACGCATTTGATTTACGTTGTTAACTCATCCACTCGAGATGAGTTCATAGCCCCACGTTTTACATCTTATAATGATTTATAAGTTTTAGGGTGAGAACATGCTTTGTTTTATAATTGGACGCAAGTGAAAATTTCATATTTAAACTGATTACGTGTTTTCTTAAGTAGCGATAACCCAATGCGCCCACTATCATGAACTGTAAATCACTTAGAGGGTGAGCACGAATGTTATAAATAGATCTATTTAGGGGGGACGCCCCCGTTTGGGTGATTAGCTATCACTAGTGTCGAGACTACCGAGCTATCGTACATTACATGTGGATTTGGGATGTTTGGGTTTAGAACATCATCAATAGGCAATGTAGGCCAATTTATATTGCAATTCATTATTCGAGCTTCAGTGTTCATGAGTCTTAGAGAAACGTAAATTACATTTTTTTTGATGGTTTACATTTAATGTATTATCACGGCAGGACTATTTGTATGATCCTACACTTATATAATTCACAAACCTATGAATTCAACAACATTTATTGGTTGACGTTTTTTTATAGCATGGTTTTTCTCTGGAGTTCAATAAGGCAGATGTGCAAGGGACTAACACTTGGTCGGTCGTTATTTTTGGAACGTCATTTGCATTAAAGATTTTGGTTGCATTACATTATGGAGAAACATTTGTTAGAACTAGAATCTTTGTATTATTTAAACAACGAATAGGTAAAGGCTTGGGATTTTTGTACATAAACACTTGATTAAATCCAAGTATAGTTTCAAGAACACATTCTAAGGAAGTTCTTATATATCTTGTGCTATTGTTGATCTATGAAGTAACGCTCCCAAACCATATTCCACTGCGACCACATTTTTAGGGTGTTACATCCTTCTTCTTAGACAATGGCATCTCAGGAGTTTCTCTAATAACAACACCTCTTGCTAGAGCCTTAGTATACTTCTTTGCAGGTCTCTTTACTCTCTTTGACTTTCTCGTAGGTTCTTCAGATGAAACTAGGACAGTAGTGAGTTGAGGAGAAGCTGGCTTCTTGAACTTTCGCGCCTTCTTAGGAGGTGTAGCTCCTGTAGCAAAACCAAGGTAAGTCTTGTAAGCTTTGGTTTCCTTCATCTCAGGACTGGTCAAAGATTCAGGAAGTATAGCACCATAGGATTTGAGTTGCTTCTTTGACAAGAGGACAAATCTTAAGTGTTAATCAAAATAGTCATCCCTGATGGTTTTGTGCATCAGATCTTGTTTCATCCAGGAGACTATATGTCTTGAGTATGGAAGTAGTTAATGATATACTTCGGTGGAATCGAGGGTAGTACATGTTCTCTTGCTTTTTTGTAGGTCTTGTTGTCAATATGGGTAAATGAAATCTTCCAAAGAAGTTCAACATAGTCACATTCTTCTAATTGTAATAACCTCAAAGGATTTGTGCTCTGGAGTAACGAAGGTTGTCAAGATCAGTTGTTTTTCAGATAAAATTCTTTTAATGAGAGACAGCAAAATTTTCTCCAAGGTTGAGCATCTGTTTCAACAAACAACATCATTGAGTGAATGGATTTCCCTAGTGTGACCAAGATCTCTTAAGAAAGATACAATTTCTTCATCAGTAGGAAGTGCATCAAAGTCTTGACCCTGTACTCTAGGGCAGATCTTAAAGATATCTCTGAAGATTTCCAGAGTGAGTTTGAATCTCTTCCTTTTGTCCATTTTGAATCTATAGAAAGTGTCATGCTTGTAAATTGAATCCCAGAATTGGTGCATGTAAACTTCTAGAACATCTGTAGTGATGAGAAATGCAGAGTAGCATGGAGTGAGAGCAAGAGCATCCAGAACGACTTGAAATGTGGGTTATCTTTGTATCTTTCAGGATTTGGTCTTTCCTTGAATTTCTAATGTCAAGTCTTTTCTCCTTTGGAACAAGTTCAAGATCAAGCTTGGCTTGTTGAGCAGTAATGGAAGACATGATTCGGCTAAGATTTGTCACATACAGTTCATATACAAGCAAATATATATCACTGAAAGACAATGCAAGACTGATTTACACAAGGAATTATGCACACAGATACTAGGGAAGATATTGACACACTTGAGACTAGGAGAAACACATCATCATACAACACACTAACTATAGGCAATCTATTGAAAGCAAGGAAATCATAAAGATTTCTAAGAAAACTAGACCTAAATTAATCACTGAGTGATAGGTTAAGGTTTAATTATACTTAGATTAGATTACGAGATTTGATTACTAAGATTACAAGATTAATTCTTCTAGAAAAAATATGTATAATTCGCCCTATAAAAGTGTATAATTCGCCTGTGTTAACCCAATTTCTCTTCTTTAGTGTATATTAGCCTATACTAAACATGTTAAATTTGCCTGTGTTAATCTGCATGTATAGTTCGCCCATGTATCCGTGTATACTTCGCCTGCATTAACACTAGTGTATAATTCGCCTATGTGTGTATGCATAGTTCGCCTATGTTAACATTAGTGTATAGTTCGCCTATGTTTACAAGTATAGTTCGCCTGTGTTTAAATTAGTGTATAGTTCGCCTATATGAACATGTATAGTTCACCTGTGTAACACTTACACCAACATTTTACACTTTTTCAAGCATCACTATCCATCTAAACATGATCACATAGCATCTAGGGAACAGTTTAACACATTTAACTCATGAATTAACCACAAAAATCATGCCTTTTGACTTATTCGACCCACATAAACACGGAAACCCAAGTTCTTCAAGATGTTAACATACTAGCATGTTTAAGAACACTCAAATACACACAAACAATCATTAAAGCAATTCTAAACCCAAACCCATGAACTTTTACAAGTTCTTGACCATTTTTCATTAGTTCAACATCAAGAATCAACCAATACGTATGAATATGTTAGCCCCATTAAAAATTGTTCTAGGTACATCATCTAGATCCTTATATGACTAAAACCCCTCAATCACTTTAACAATACATCTACTTTTTAAGGTGGATGAAAGTTAGGTCAAATTTTAGGGTTTTTCGAGCATAATTCCAAGATTAGGTCTAATATGTGGAAGTTTTAACATTAAAACAAGTGTACCTTAAGATTAAAACGAAGATTAAACGAGTTCTTGAAGGTTAAGATTCAATAATGGAGGTTTAAGGTTTTGAGTGTGTGACAAGTGTGGGAAAGACGGCAAGGGGTGTTTATGTTTTTCAAAAAACTTTTGGGGTTTGCATAAATTGCCCACTAAAGGTTAATAGTGTTTAACTTTCCTAATTAACTTTCTAGGCTAAAACTTACGTTTCCCAAATTGGCAAATCTAATCCCTAAGGTTTAGTTATCAAGAACTTTTAGGTCTCTCATTTTTGAAATAATTACCCTTAATGAATTTAAACACATAGCAAATAAAGCCTAATTGCGTTAAAATTTAATTAAACTCCCTCTTTTAAATATTTATCTGATATGTTTAAAATCTTTTCCGATTATCACATGATTAATTATGAAGAAGATATTTGACATTTTATCCCCCTCAAACAATGACCCGTTTTCTATTTAAAGAGTTGTAGTCGTTGTTTGAGTGGTCAAATGTCTTTGAAAATGATTTTTTTGATGAATTTCTAAGTATGTTATATGTATTTTTGACAATCAACACCCAAGAAAAGATTTCTCTTTTTTCTGCTCCTATAAGCGCTCTGACAACGTACACATTGGAAATAGGAAGCATGGGTTTTAATGCCAAAGTATACAAGCCTTTGCATGGTCATAAAGTAGACCATGCCCGAGAATAAATTCCGTTGAGAGGTCAAGTTTTCTTTTTGAAATACTTGCCTTTAAGATGATGATCAGGTTTGCTATCGGGAAATAATAAGCAAGCATTTTTGGCATGTTTTAAATGCTTTTGAACTTCTGCTCGAACTTTATTTACAGCCTGTATCATTATTTAAATGAATTTCTAAGGACGTAAATGTTATCGTTTTCAGAAGACATGACTAAGATACATAATTTTATATTTTTTCTGGTTTTTTTTGTGAAAATTTATATTAAAAGAAATTATTTTTGTGTTTTTATGTTTTCTTATATACATATGATACAGGATATACCGCGAGTAACCACCTTTACTCGTCCTCTTCCTCTGTCAGACGTTTTAGCATTTCGGAGACATGCTTCTCATTCCTAGCTTCTCGATCAAGAAATTGAATCTTTTCTCTTGGCAAGGGTTTGGTAAAGAGTTTAGCCAGTTGGATATTATTCCGCTTCAGAACAAGGTAGAGTCTCCACTATTCCATTCTTCACTGCTGCATTTTATAAAATGGTAGTGAACAATCGATGTGCTTGGCGCGTGAGTGTTAAACATTGTTGAAGCATAAAAGCAATCGCCTCTTGTTGTCGCAGAGTATAGAGGTTTCTTGATTGTAATTGAAAACCATATCTGTTAGTTGTGAGTCGCATCATTGGATTTGAGATTATAAAAAAATAATATAAAAAAAAATACACCAGATTAAAGCAATATATTCCGCATTATGTAATTGATATCACAATGCTCTTTTGCATTCTTTAAAGTCCAGTTAACAAGTTTATCAAATAAGAATTAAGCCACTTCAGTATTTACTGCGTTTGGTCCTGAACTAAGTGATCTGCATCTGGCATATGCTATCAGAGACATACCGGTATCCTTTCGTGTACTATGACCGATGTTTATGGTTCCCTTTTATGCTATCAAAAGATCTGTTTAAACAGCATTTTAAGTGCTTTTCGGTTTAGACTTTGCCTGATTACCGGGCACATAAGGGATGCTATATAAATAAGGTTTTGTTACTGGATGTCAGGATACATGAGGGACCAATCATGCCACGGTAAAGTGTAGCATCAACTGGTTTCCCCTGTAGATCTTCATCCAGTTTACTCTTTTCTACCATATTGTGTGTTATAGAAATCAATAGATAGCATACATATTTGTTAACAATTTTAGATGCATATTTTAGATATGGTTTATAAAGATGACTCTAGGACTTTTGAGAGAATTTGTAATCTAAAAAGAATTACATTTGCCCCCTCATTGACATCTTGAATTAGTGGTCATCTGATTAGCAAACTCAATTACACATGGCAGTATTTAGTAGATGACAAATATTATTTCATCAACATAAATTTGTACCCAGAAATAAGTCTTTTCCCAGTATGCCGTGTGGAAAGAGTGTAGGGATCAATTGCACCTTCTTGAGAAATGTTGTGAGGATTAGGAAGCTTGACAGCAGGTTCGTAACATTGCCACGTGGTGCTTGTTTGAGACCGTAGAGAGCCTTTTTAAGCTTTTACACATGTGATGGGTTATCTTGATCAACAAATCCTTCTGGTTGAGAAACGTAGACCTCTTTTTTGAGCTCGCCATTTAAGAAATCCGTTTTGACGTCTATTTGGTAGATCGTCATATTCTTATGAGTGGCATTTGCTACGAAGATACGGATGGCCTCTATTTCTAGCACCGGTGCAAATGATTCTCATAATCGATTCCCTTTCTTGCTCGAATCCTTGAGCGAACTAGTCTAAGCTTTATTCTTTGTAACCTCCAAATTCATTCGTCTTGTCCTTAAAATCCCATTTTAGTTTGATCAAAACAACTATATTGGACACGGACACCATTTCCCAAACTTGTAGCACTTTCAAATTCATGAATTTTTTTCTGAACTGCATCGATCCATGACGGTTCAGGTCATTGCTTGTTTGAAGTTCTTTGGTTCTACAAAAGTTAGGAAGGCATCAAAATAACACCACATGGCGTCAGTTTGGAGTTGCTTTCTCGTAGAGACAGAGCAAGAAGGATTACCGATCACGTTTGCTATAGGATGATCCTTAGTCCATCTACCAAGGTGTTCAAATAGAGTGTGGGTTTGTCTCACATTCGATGATGATCCTTGAGAAGTCGAGTCTTCATGAAGTGGATCATCACGAAAATTTTGGTGTTTTGGTGATTCTTCAAAACCTTGAGAAATGTTTGGAGAATTTTCTTGTTCTTGTGTTGATGGAATACTTGTTGATGGAGCATCCTGGTCAATGGAAGTTGACACAGGAGAATCAGCTAAAACTACAACTCTTGGAGCAACAGCTTCTTGAACTAGAGAAACAGCAATTGATGGAGGATTGAAATATTCATCGAACATAGGTTAAAACAAGCGATCCCAATCATCTCTTAGTGGTGGAATACAAGGTTGTTGAGAAACAGGGTTTGGAACGAGTCCTAAACTAGATGTAACAGGAGTCATAGAATGAAGCCCGGGTCCTAAACTGAATTGTTCAGAAGCCATTGCTGTCAGCTTAGCAAATGTCACATGAATTGTTTCTATAATTTTCTGGGTTCTTTTGTTGTAGATTCTGAACGATTTTTGCGGGTATAAGACGAGTAACCAACAAAAATACCAATGTCAGCCTTTTGCATCTAATTTACCCAGGTGTCATTGTTTATTTGGTAGGATAACAGAGTGCACCAAAGACATGAAAGAATGATAAATCCGGTTTCTTATCTTGCATAAGTTCATATGGAGTTTTGTTGTATCAGAGGCGGATTAATGAACGGTTTTGGGTGTAACAGGCTGTATTGATTGCTTCGGCCCATAAAAATAATAGAGCTTTAGAAAATATTAACATTGTCGAGAGCTTAACAAGGGTTTCGGTACGCCTTTAGGACAACGTATGTTCTGCTAAGGAGTGAGGGCACCAGATGTTTGATGCGTGATGCCAACATTTTCATAAAATTCATGAAGTGTCTGATTGACAAATTCGGTTCTATTATATGTTCGAACATTACAAACATTGGCATTCAAACAAACTTGAATATTTTTGATGCATTTAATGATGGCCTCAGGAGCTTCATCTTTTGTCCTCAAAAATCTGACAGAAGTAAATCGTGAGTAATCGTCAACAATCACTAAGATATACCTTTGCCAGTTAATACTCGCCAACACGCATAGGGGCTACACAAATTCCATATGCAAAAGATTTAGCTTTCTTGGTTAGTGTCTTTAGCTTTGGGTTGACGGGAAAATTTCTTGCTTTTTTCTAATGCACATGCTGAACACAGATGATCTTTCTAAAATTTAAGTCTTGGAATGCCTCATGCAAGACCGTCTTTAGCTAGCTTGTTAAGAGTACAGAAGTTGAGATGTGATAACCGACGGTGCCATAACCAGCTCTTAGTCTTTGACGCTTTGGATAGAAGACAGATCGGAGATGTTTTAAGCATGTCATCAAGAGAAATTGTATACAAATTTGTGTCTCGGGATCCAAAAAGTAGATCAACACCTTCTAAATTACAAATAAGCAAGTGTTTTTCATAATATGCAACATCAAGGATCGTGTCGCAACATTGGTCCAAACAGAAAAACAAGTTTATGTCTTCCCCTTTGACGTAGTATTACATCTTGAGGATTGTAACAATTTTACCAAGCTGATAGTCTTCATACCCATTAATCCTTGTAATTGGTCGTTCTTGATCTAAACTGTACCGAAATTCTACTAACAAAAGTTCATGAGCTGGAGAGCGGTTACCTGTCTTATGTTCGAACATCCGGGTCCTGATACACAGAGAACAATCTAGACAAACCTGTCATGACAAGAAAAGAATATGACTGGAATAATCCGTAGCATTGGATCCCAAGTATGATTGCGTTTGAGTTCGTAGCATTCTTAGATTTCTACAATTCTTAGCCTTTTTACTCGACCTACTTTTAACATTTTGGGGTTTCTTACTATGATTTAGCTCTGGTTTTTGTGTTTCAACTGAGTGGGAAGTGGTTTTCTTAGGAGGCACTAATGTTGCTAAAGTGATCCTAGTTAAAAGGCACGAATTACCAACTATAGTGAAAGTTCTGCCTGTTGGTTTCCACTTAAGTCCTACTTCAGTGAATACATGACCCGTAAGGTTTCCAAATATTTTTGTTTTTTATGTTTCTTAGAAGATTTAGCACGGGCTATTCACATTGTCTACATAATCAAGAAGGGACACATATCAATGAACATCATCAAACATGATTCTTACATGTAGCAAATAAGTTCAGAAATCGCTTTTAACAGTGAATGCTTAACATCAACATCACGAATAGGTTCAACAACACGATTCTTTTTATTAACTTTCCTAGGTTGGGCTTCTACTTTATTCTTTATGTTCTTACTTGATGTTTGCGAGATCCTATCATTCTTTTTATTGCCTGTAGGCTTTGATCCGCAATTACTAGTAGAACACTTCAATCCTGTAGGAGACAACACAGGTGTGTTAGAATCTGATGTTGTAGATGACTTTACCTGTTTAATGTTTCTTGAGAATGTGAGAGGTACAGCAAACCTAACTTTCTTGACATTGTTTTTGGATGTGACAGCAACCTTTTTTGCACTAAGTTTAATCGCATTAGGGCATGTATCTCAAAACATTTATCAGTAAATCTTGATTCATTTGGGAAAATGCTTTACAGCAAAGTCTAACGCATATCTAAGGATGTTTTGCTTTAGGCATGTTTGAACTATTACCAAAGAATATATATTGTTCATGAGTGTACTTAAAGGTAATCTATGTGAGCTTCCTATTTTGCAATAACCTAGGAGCCAAAGGTTCTAAGTCTAGCTTGAACATGCCTGGAACAATAGTGTTGGCAGATGGTATTTGTGCAGCAATATCAACAATTTCTTTTCCTTTTAATTTTCGTAAATCGTTTTTCAATGATGTTATCACAAAAACCTTATCTTGAATTTGAGCTTTTAAATCCTCATTTTCAGAAATTTCTAGATCTGTTTATCAATTAATGAGTCACTATGTTCTTTAGTTCGAACGAGTGTCTTTTTTTATTGAGTCAAATGATCTTCTAAAAACCTGTTTCACATGATTAAATTTTTTACAAAGACGCACATTTTTCGAAAGCATTTTTGCACACTAATTTTCCCAATTCCACATTTTTGGTCTCCTACTCTTAACATTATCATAATTGTCATTCTTCCTTGGACTTTTTCTTCATTGATTTTAATAATATCCTCAACTTACAAATGGTAGTGTCTTTGTATTGTATTTAAGATTTACAAATATTATTTTACAAAAAATTTCTGGATTTTCTGAGAGCATTTTGATTATCACAGGAATTCATGTTTTTGAAAAATTTTAAATTAAGTTGTATTGACAATTCAAGAGAAATACAATGTTTTTTAAGTTTTGAGTAACTTTTCAAAAAGATCATTATGGCATTAGTGATTTCAAAACTCGGCACTAAGATTGAAACACTTTTCACAAGTATTCATTTCTCTTCTTTCCATACTTCACTGATTCACCCAATCAAAGACATAGAGTTCATACAGGTTTAAAAGAACAATCTTTGAGACATGATTTACTGTAAGAGTCAATCATTTTCCAAAAGTAATTCTTTCTTAGCAATTTCCAAACATTGTTTGTCAACTAAAGACTGTTGACCAGCAGCATCCATTTGGTCAAAAACTGTTTGTACTTCCATTATTTCATTTAGAGATCTTTATAAACACATTGAAGATCGTCTTTTAAGATTTTAGAAATGGAATAATTATTCCTTGTTAAAAAAGGTTTGCTCAAACCCCCATTCACCTTCTTTAAGAGCATTAGGTGTTATCCTCTTCTTTACCACTGAGTCAAACTGGGTGAGGTGGAATTTGAGCTTTTTAAAGCTTGTATTCACCAAACTCACCTTAGGCAGTTCACTAGGAACCTCCACTATGACAGGTGGTGTGTAAGAAGATTCAATGGATGGATTGAGTATATGAAACCAAAAGTCTTGTTCAGCCGATAATTCTTGTTATGGAGAAAAACGTTTTTCAAAATCATCAGTTAAGATATTTAATTTTTCATACTCGATAGGTTTGTGAGAAATTTTCTTTGCAATAATGTTAGGATCCTTTGCTTTTTAAGACATTGTTAGTCGACTCTCTTCTTCCAAAATCAATGTATATTCATCATCAATCATAGGTATAGCAACATGTGTATTAGACAAAACAACACCATCATACAAGGTTGGTTTTAGCCGCTGTGCTTTCTTAAGATAAAACGGATTTTAATAACCTAGAGCTTGTTTGTATGTATTATCATAAAACGCTTGTGGCTTAGTTAACATGTGCACTGTTTGAGCAGATTGACCCACTTTACAAATGATATTATCAAGTTCCTTAATCTTCTTTTCCAAATAAATTTCATTTTCCATATATTTATTTTCCTTTTCTTTGGATTCATTTTTGAAAATTGAAAACGTTTTGAATAAAGATTCCTTTTCCTTGATTTGTTTAGAAGGATTTTGCTCGAGTGGGTCAATTTGTTCTTTGAGTTCAAGCTTTTCTCTAATGATATCATCCATTTGAGATTCAATCATCTTTTCATGACAACTTAAATCAATATTAAGACGTTGTTCAAAAGTTTTGACCCTTTCCTTATATCTCTCAAGATCAACGTTATTGATTCATTATTCTATTCCTTATTAGCCTTTTCCCAATTATTTACATGATTAATCATTTGTTCCGACATTTGTTCAATCACAGACCAAATCATTGAATCTTGTTGTGCCTGCAAATTAGTATCTTGAACAGTTGCCTGTTGTGTTTCTTGCAAATATTAAGAATATGGAATGATATTGCTATCACTAGATATCTCATTATCTGTAAAATCTATAACTGGTGTTTGTTTAAAATCCTACAATGCCTGCACACTTTGATTATCCATATCATTCAGATAGGTTTCAGAAGTAGGTACCTCTGAGATAATATCAGAACCATAGTTGGAAATGTTGGCCATAAGAATCGCTTATGCAGTCGAGAGATCATCACAGTCTGAATCATACGTATCGAGATCCTCAGTCTGGAAAGCAGCATTGCGAGGGATGATTGTCTGAGCTTTATCTATCAGAATTTCTGGATTATCAAGAAATGCGAGTTGCTCCTCATCTAATATTTGTCTAGCTTCCTGAGCTTCTGCTAACATTGCTTTCTCCTTATACCATGCAGCATTCCTTGATCGCTTAGGCTGAGTGCATAATACGGACTTCATTGGCATAGAGTTCATGTTGTTTAAGATACGCATAAAGCTGATCAAAGTTTGAGGTATGCAAATCTTTAACAAGCTTGACATCAGTCACAAACTTACTCCATTCAGGTGGAAGACTGTTTAAGAACTTGGTATTGAAATAATTTTGTCCTTGTCTCACCATGAACTTGTTGCACTGTAAACCCAGCCATCTTGACTAGTAGATTGGTTTCTTAGATTAGAGGATTAGTTTTGAGTTGATTAGTGGTTTGTAGGGAAAATTGAAGAACGACTAACATACAGCAGTTAGAAAAGCCATTGCTTTATTGAGGACCACGCAATTGGATCATTCCCTAGAAGAATACATCTGGAAATTACAAAAATGTGTCTACAAACGTTGGATCAGTGCATAAGTTGTGTAGGGGCTTGAGGTGATTGATAAGCAACTTGAGGAATTTAACTTGTGGAACAGTTTAAGGTTTGATGGTTTCATTTGAGACTGAAACTGTTGTGTGATGGTGAAAAAACCTGATTGTGAATTGAAGTTGTGGATTGTTCCTGCAAGGATGATTGATAAGGGTTGTTAGTTTGGTGGTGTCATCTACTGCATTTGCAACGATTGCAAGTGGTCTTGGTGCGTTCACGCATTATACGTATTATTTGCATGGGTTGTGTTGTTTAAGATATGCATGTAGTTGATTATCGGTTGCGAGTGTATGTAAATATTTTACTAGCTTCGATCATCAGTCTCAAACCTTACTCTATTAAGGTGGAAGACTGTTTAAGAACTTTGTTATACTTGAAAGTGCTCCATGTTTCATCTTGTAAATGGGTTCATATCATTAATCAGCTAAAGCGTAAATTCTCAAGGATTAGTATGAAGTATTCCCCCTTGATGTGAGTATGTAAACTTATCAAATGCATCATATAGTTTTAATTCTCTTTACTGCTTGTCAAAGATGTACTTGCATTCGTAATTGAACTACTCCCATAAATCTTTAGCAAACCTCTGTGATGATTCACAAGTGAACTAGATATCAGCAGGAAGACCTGAAGAATGATATTGGTAGACCTTCATAATCAAACCAATAAGCTTTGAATTTCCTCAGCAGCGATAATTAGCATGTTTTTTTGTTTGATCACAAGATTCTCTTCACATGTAGGCCCAAATAACGAGGACCATGTTCAATGATTCAGTATCATTTTCCTGGTTCTCTATTTTGCATGTATATTAATCCTTTCTTCATTTTCTTTTAAGATTATACATGTCTTTGTCCATCTTAGGTGGAAGATCTTGTCAGCATCTGGAGAGTTTCATGTAAATCTGCAAGAGTATCTTTTGTCCAAGTGAAATCATTGGATCCATTTCAATGTGACAAGATTAAAATGATTGGACAATGATTAGAGGTTGTTGTGTTAAAGTGAGTTTTGATTAATGAAGTTTAAGTCTTATGGAATACACAGGATTTTACAATTCTTGATAAAACCGAGAAATCGATCTTCACAGGATTTTACAAATCAAAGAACAGCCGTATAATTCACTTACAGATGGGTACTAGTTCTTCCCATAAGTCAAGATGTTAAACACTAATATCATATATGATTTAACACTAAAATAATTATCATATATGACATACCACTAATATGTTTATGCCATAACCACATTTTTTATGATTTAACCTGTCATCTATATGATTTAACTGTTAAATCTAAATATCATATATGATTCTCATGCAAGGTTTAAATGGAAAAATGTTGGAAAAAAAATGTGAAAAACAAAAACAGAATATTTTTTTGTCGAAAGTATATCAACGTGAGAAAACGTGAAAAAAAACTGGAAAATAGTGAAAAAAAGCTAGTGAAAAAATGTGGAAAAAATCACGTGTACAAAATGTGGAAAAAAATCCGTGAAAAAAACTTGAATTTTTTTGTTTCAAAAAGTATATCCAAAGTGGATATCCTATAGAAAGAATAATTAATGCTCATTAGTGATGGTATATATATTTTTTACGCTTGACGAATTAACAGGTTTAAGAGATTATTAGTTTGAAAAAAAAGTTGAAAATAATTTTTGGTTTAATCTTATCATTAGATTAAGATGAAGATTGATGGGTGGAGTTTGGTCACATGGTACTACACAAAATAATTTGTATTCCAATGAACTATATCTGAAAGTTATTGGGTTGGTTCGAGTGAGGCTTTGGTTGGGTTCGGCAGTGAGCGGTGAGCACACGAATTCAAAGAAGCAAGAAGGACGAGAGACGAGTTGCCTTGTGTTTCTCGACTTGGACTCCATATAGATTAGTGAGCTCATTTTTATGTTTATTTTATATTATTTCATTCATTGATTGATTTAAGTAATATATTGTATATACTGTGATTTGATATCCATTGAATTTGCACGGCGTTCTTGTATATTGTGATTTAAAACGACTCAAGTGGGCTAGGTATAAAATTTAGACATCTAGCACTGTGGTTTTGATGAGCTTGTTGCTTCAAAAAACGGATATTTTAGCGGAATTTGTAATAAGCTTACTGTGAACAAAAGTTTGGCAAGCCATCAGTCGAGGATCAAGAAAATTTGGGTAAATATTGATTTTAGGATTTGAATTATAGAGAGCGTTGCTTTGACGATCGTTTCCATTATAGGGATTCGTTTGTTCATCCTAATAACGAGAAGGTTATGGCAAAAACGAGATATATTATGATAACAACTATATTTCTGCACTAGTATAATAGGGCGATTGCTGTACGGATTTTAAAAGCTCGATTTCGGCACTTCACGAGTCGCAGTTCTGGCTTCGGCCAAAACTTGAATAGTGTTCGGTGCGTCGTTTTACTTTTCGCGATAGTCTTTAAGTCTAAAAGTCTTAGTGCTTACGGTGTCTTAAGGCGCGGCGGGCAAAGCTTGGCTGTTTGGGTATTAGTACACTGCTATCACACATGATGCGATTCGTAGTTTTCTCCACCCCATTTCAGTCGAGTTTCGAGTCTCGGACAAAACTGGAAGTTGTTCGGAATATCAGTTTCGCATTAATTCTCTTTAGAACCCGAGTTGTGAAAATGTGATTTAGTGGGTCGTTATAGTCGGGTCAGACTTAGAAAATAAATATACTTTATAAAAGTTATTCCTGCTGGTAGTGTTATGGTTCCTGCTGGTAGTGTTATGGTTCCTGCTGGTAGTATTATGGTTCCTACTGTTGTGTTTATAGTTAACCTGGTAGTGTTTTAGTTGTCCGGGGAAGTACAAACAGGAAAATAGTTATATATACTTTCATAAATCAGTGTTAAGTTTTGGACGCGCAAGTGGATTTATCATCTATCATATATATGTGAACATATATAATAAATATTCATGATGTTTTCATTGTATCGATGTACACTATCGTTGTTCGTATTTATATACGTGTGCTAATATTTGAACGACATTAATTTAGGTCGTCTGGTCGCGGATCGTTGCCAGATTCGGTTGTGATTTATTGGACTATCATGTGATTGATCGTTGGTCTTTATTCAATGTGAGATTCATTAGCCTCGTTTTTCAATCTTTTGAATGTTTTATAACCGCGAGGGGGATAACATGCTTGTTTACAATTGCATTTACATGCATTAGGTTTACAAATGGTTTTAACTTCTTTTTGCATTAAGCTCGCTATGGGGATACATTATTTTGACTTTATTTTTTCTGTAACAAATATGCTTAAATGTCTTTCATTTGAAAGGATTACGAATTAGCTTAGGCTGATTAGAACTTGATAACAACAAAATTATCTGACCGGGTGTTCCGTGAGACGAGGACACCGATAAACGGGAGAAGTAGAGCAGAAACGTTAAAATGTACATACTTAAAACAATACATACACGGGTTTTGTTATTGGGGGGACACGGGATACGGGCGTTACATATCAATGCCCAAGTTGGGGTACTTTAAAGTCTACGGCCAGCGGTCATTGAACTGTAAAATCCACTAGGAGGGTTGAGCACGGGAATGTTATGAAATAGATCTAGTCGGGTGTTGGATCCCTGTTCGGGCGTGTTTAGCGATCGCTCAGGATCACTGAACATTATAGCGTGATGTCCAACGTGCCCAAAACCCCACTATGATATAAAATAGATCTATTCGGGATTGACAATCCCCGTTCGGGTGACTAGCTATCACTGGGAACGAACGTTATAACATGTCGGATTACGTTGGGACTATAGGGCCCCCGACAAATACATAAAGTAGTTTGGTGACATTAAATGTGTCATGCATTCTTTATAAATCTTTGGGACAAGATTGGTATTTTTGGTGACATAAAATGTGTCATGCATTCTTTATAAATCTTTGGGACAAGATTGGTATTTTTGGTGACATAAAATGTGTCATGCATTCTTTATAAATCTTTGGGTCTTTAGGTTAAGATGGGTATTTTTGGTGACATAAAATGTTGTCATGCTTTCTTTATATAAATTCTTTGGGATAAGATTGGCTATTTTTTGTGACATAAAAATGTTGTGTGGCATTCTTTTTAAATCCTTTGGATTTTTACACTGGTATTGTGATCGTTTACAGTGATTACATTCATATTTAAACTAATCTATATATCTCACCAACTTTAATGTTGGACACCTTTAACGCATGTTTTTCACAGGTGAATTTAGCATGCTTGCGATTATTATGAATGTGCATTGGAGTCTTTTACATTCACGTTTTTCATGGTGATGTCAATTATGGGGGACAACTTTTATTTTGATTTAAGAAAATCAACGAGATTGCTTTACAAACGGACACCTTTAGTTGAGTCTCCTTGTATTAATAGACGTTGTGTATTATGAAGTAGCACCCAAAGTGGTAATTCGATGTGTTGTTCGTAATTTTTGGGGGTGTTACAGATTGGTATCTAGAGCTAAGGTTATAGAGAACTAGGTTGCATATTTTACCCTAGACTATAACCGTTTTCACAAATATTGCTTCACATCACAATACATTTTCAATGTGCATTACAACGCTACTTGCTTATGTACTTTCATGTTACGTGTGGCATGTAAGTGCTTCGTGACATAGTAATGTAATTTATATGCTTTCACCTTTTGCGTCGTATATCGTACGCTTGTTTATATATGAGTGATTAGTTTAGATACCACTGAATATTCTTTAATGAATTGTGGTTGCAACAATGGTCTCTATTATTGTCCAGACTTTGTGAGTGCACAATGGTCTCATATTATATGTCAGACATGTGGTTGCCACTATTGTTTCTCATTTATATGTCAGACATTGTTTGGCACAATGCGTCGCATTATATGTAGACATTGTGAGTTGCACAATGGTCTCAATTATATTGTCAGGAATTGTGAGTTGACTACAATGGTCTCAATTAGTTGTCTGTCATTGTTGAGTTGAGTTGGGTCTCAACTATACGTCCAGACATTGTGAGTTGCAAATGGTCTCAAACTTTACCGTCAGGGACATTGTAGTTAAACAATGGTCTCTTTAAGATTATATTTTCTTTTTAGATTTATACTTATGTATTACACGAAAAGAACGTTATAATCTTTGTTTACATTGGTATCTATATATGAATATAAGTAGTGATTATGATCTTGTACCAGGGCGGGGAGGGGGACCTTGTAACTTGTGAGGATTGATAGCGAATAATTGATATTGTTAACAAAATCCGTACCGTTCTGTTTGCATGGGATTATGTATATATCTAATGTGTTTCAGTCTTGTATGGGCATGGGGACTTCGTAATAGGTTGGATTTTATGTGTCCAATTGATATGTTGAAATGTTCATCGGACTTTTATTTTCTTTTTTTTTTTTTTTTTTCCTTGGTTTACTCTAACAACGAGTACTCATTACCTATCTTGAACTCTTAAGGTCGATATTTTTGGGTAGTTTTTATTTTACTCACCGCTTCAGACAGACGAGTTCTGGAACACTCTGGTTCCCATATCTGTGAGCACATGCTTCACATCATGTAATACCTTGAAGGTTATGAGTGTAGCGTATGATCGGAATAATTTTTAAGTAGGATGATTTATTAATTTATTTATTTGAAAGGATGTGGGACGCCTCTTCGTGTTTAATAAATAAATTAATAAAGAAGAACCATAAGTTTATCATTTCTTACTTATTACAATTTGGACGCTTCTTTATGTAAAATAAGTTATTATAAATAATGAGTGGGCTTAATGGTATCCGATATGACCACGGATTGGAACTCGATAATCCACCGAAATCCGTTAAAAAAGGTATATTAGTGCCATCGAGCTCCATGGACACGTAAACGTACCTGAAAACTCTGAGAAAATTTATTAAATGGTGGGTGTAACCCTATAGAAACCTGATACCGAACACTGAGAAGGGATCTTCTCGGGGTATAAGGTTTCCAAAAGTTAGGAAGTTGAAAGTGAAAGATGGAGAAGACTTATCATAAATCAAATGTGTGTTTTTATTGTTCGTAATCCACCGATTGGTAAGTGAAGAAAATTCTTTTATTTTCCCCGTTATTGTGCTGTAGTGGTGGTCCTATAGTAGTGATATTCTTTTTTTCGTCAAGGATTAAATAAGGACACTATGCGATGCTTGACCTAAGGTTGGGCGTTAGAGATCCTTTTACTCAGTGAACGTGAACGATCGAGTAGCGTTAATGAGGGACAGAGGGGCGATTTGATTGGAGACTCTAGAAAAATGGTGACATCCGTCCCCATTCTGGAGGAACGACCAAAGTAGCCAATGTCTTAAGTCGAGCGGTATGGAAGTAGGAATGTGAGTGATTTTCTCGACTGAATGATTCAATTCATCTAGGATGTAATGTGTTGGGATAGGACCGAGCCGATTGTGCTAGTCGCCATATGGAAATGTTGGAATTTTTAATTTTCGACGATCAAGCATTAAGCTCATGATGTTCAATTATTTTCTTGATTGATTTCGTTTTGTCTTTTGACAATATGTGTTAGTGCTATAATGCAATTGATAGAGTCGTGAGTACTCTGGAATTTTGTTCGCAACCGGTGGTCCATTATTAAATGCGACCGGGAGGGCGACGTATATTTTGGTTTTGGATAACGAAGTATGTTTTGGTTATGTGTTAGCGCTATGATGCGTTGGATGGAGTCATAGTACTCCGAAGGTGTTGTTCGCAACCGGTGGTGCATTATCAAATGAGACCGGGAGGGCGATGTATGTTTTGGATTTTGGTTATGATGAGTATTTTGGTTTTTGAATAATGGAATACCTTTTGGGTATCGTTTAGATAGTGTATCTTATGATTGTGATTCGCGACGCTTGTTTCGGTCCCGATCCGCGGAAATTGTTTCGGATTTGGTTCGCGATGCTTGATATGGTTTGATAAGCGTGGGACGCTTCGTTTTGTATGATCACCAACTGAGTTTGGAGCGATCATTCGTCTTAAGGATTATCTTTTAAGAGCGACGTGATTTTTGTTTATATCGGATATGATTCCGTGGCGTGTCTTGTCTCTTATGATAAGAGCGGTTGAAATCGTATTTTGATTTTATTGGTATAAGTTACCATTTGTTTTTCGTGACTTTCCATCAGGGATGGACGAGGCGAGTATTGAGGCGTAAGCCTGTAAAACTTCGAGTTGACAACCTAGTTATGCTTAAGGTATCGCCTTAGAAAGGAGAAGTACGCTTTGGCAAACGGGGGAAGTTAAACCCTAGATATGTTGGGTCTTTCAAGATGTTGGAACAAGTTGAATCAATTGCTTACAAGCTTGGGCTTCCGCAAGAGCTGAGCAGGGTTCACAATACGTTTCATGTATCCAACTTGAGGAAGTACTATGCCGACGAACCTTTAGCCGTTCCGTTGGATGAACTTCACTTTGATGACAAGCTTCGGTTTGTCGAGAAACCTGCGGAAATCATGGATCGAGAAGTCAAACGGTTGAGGCAAAGCCGTGTCCCAATAGTTAAAGTTCGATGGAACTCTAGGCGAGGCCCTGAGTTTACATGAGAATTCAAGGATCAATTTCGAAAGAAATATCCACCTCTCTTCACAAAGACCGCACCGGTGTCAAGTGCAGCATCTTAAGCCTTGAGGACAAGGCTCATTTAACGGGGGAAGACTATAACACCCCGTGTTTTAGGTCATTGTACGACGATCGCGTGCCCGATGTCGTAAATATTATTTTACGAGTTTCCGTGAGCGAGTGTCGACATTTAAAATTTTATTTGTCGATAATAAATATTTTCGTATTTTATTATGAAAAATTTGGAGAAGATTCGATAATTTTTATTATTGACGTTCCGCGAGTCGACGTTTGACCGCGCGTTCGTTAATCGTTTCGAGCTTCGTAAAATTTACGACGTGTCTCGCTATTATTCTTATGATCATAAAATATCATTTTATGAACCATGTCGTATTTGTTTCTCGGCCTTGGCCAAAGCTCGCGTTTAAGGCTCACGTTAAATTAACTAGATATTTTACAAAATATCTAAAAGATATTTGCAAGATATTTATAGGATATTTTCTAGATATTTACTATATATATACAAGTTATCATTTCAAAAATTCATTTTTTCTTTCTCTTGTTTTGTGGTTCTGCCGAACATCACAACCACAACACATTGTTCATTTTTGATTTTCAATCTTAAGAACACACTCAAATAACACCTAAATCTCTCTTTGTCTTTGAGGTTAGGCCGCATATTATAATCTCCAACAAAACCATTCATTTTTCTTGTTGGACTACTTCATTAACAATTCAATTATACTTAAATGATGATGCTGTAACATAAGTAGAACCAAGTTGATAGTGGTTATCTCTTTTCCTTTTGTTCGAATCCAAGCAAAAGGGCCATGAAAGGAAGTGGTTTTGTTTGGATGGTTGAGGTGAGCCGCGGCTAAGCACTCAAGAAGGACAAACGACATTTCCTTTTTCCCGACTTTGATTCGTATAGCATAGTGAGTCTCACTTTTTATGTCTATTTCAATTATTCTATTCATTTGATTTGATTTAAGTTATATGTAATATTTGTCAGATGAAATAGAGTTGAAAACTTGCGGCGTCTAGTGCATGGTGATATAAAATGATTTAGTGGGACTAAGTATAAATTGTATGTTCATGTTAGATGTTGTTTGAATGAGCGTAGTTGGTCGAAAACCGGATTATTTTTGGCATGGTTTGTAATACAGTATCACAGTGAGCAGTGATGTTTGGCAACCGCTAACTGAGGATCGAGATTTTCGTTAATTGTTTTAGGCTTGGAAATAGATGGTAGACTTGCTTAGACATCGTGTTCCATATAAGGATCGTCTCGTATCTCCTTATAACGAAAAAGTTATGGCGAAAACGAGATATATTCGAAACATTAAATTTCTGCACATAAAAGGGCGCTTGCTGTCCAGATTTTAAGAGCTCGATTCGGGCACTTTCGAGTCCGTTTCGGCCGTCGGCCGAAACATGAAAGTCGTTCGGAAGGTCGTTTGTATCCTGCGAGGTTTTTTAAGTCTATAAGCGAGTGATATGGTACGGTAAGGTGGGGGCAAAATCTGGCTTTTTGGTAATTAATACACTGCATCAGATCTGATGCGAGTGCTTTTTCGCCCATTTCGGTCGAGTTTCGGGTCTCGGACAGAACTGGAAAGTTGTTCAAAATATCGTTTCGCATAAATTCTCTTTAGAACCCGAGTCATGAAAATGTGATTTAGTGGGTCATTATAGTCGGGTCAGACTTAGAAAATAACAACACTACCAGTAGTAACAACACTACCAGTAGGAATAACTATAACTACCAGTAGTAACAACACTACCAGGAATAACTATAACTACCAGTAGTAACAACACTACCAGGAATAACTATAATTACATTATTCAGATATTTATAAATGTTTTACAATTATAAATATGTTTTTACTAAAACGATTAGTCGGTGATTTTGCTATATAGAATATTGCGTGGTTATCAAAGTGCTATAATACTAGGGAGTTTCATAATGAGGCCTCTTCGGATGGCGTATCGACGAGTTGTTGGATTTACGATTTAAAGTATCCTAACTCCTCGTACGTCATGTCATGACCTCTTTAATTATGATAGCCCGAACGATAGTACGATGTAACAACTATAAGATTATATTCAATGTTATTAATTAAAGTACTCGGTACTTATACGACCTTAATTTAAATAGGTTGCATTCGGGAATAATCGTGAAGCATTCCCACACTTGATATAAATTATCAGATCACTCACTCAAGGTGAGTTCATAGCCCCCATTTCTATCTCCTTGTTTTATAAACTCTACGGGGTGGAATTACATGCTTGTTTTACTACGGACACAAGTGTTTTGTTTTAAACTGTATGTTATCCAGATTATTACCTGCTTATTATTGCATAAGTTACCACAATGCCATCTACGGTCCCTCCATATCATGAACCATCAATTACTACTATTGTTGGAGCTAGTGTTGTGGATAGACTCTATCGGGACTTAACAATCCCCAGCTTGAATGTTCTGGATTAACAAGTTGCCATGGTGCATGTACCATTAGATGTAACTTGTAGGTTGTTGGCGACACCCTTAGCCCTTGGGGGGAAAAAATAGTTAAGGCTTCGGGGTCATAGCTTAGTGCAATAATACCATGTTTTTTTTTGGACTTCGGGAATATGTACTAGTCCTACATTTACTTAAATCTTGTGGTCCACACTTTTACTTATAAAAACTTTGATTCCTCAACCTTTGTGTTGACACTTTAGCATGTTTTTCTCAGGTTTAGGTATGAAGATAGTTTGGATGGGACGGAACGCGGATATCAAGAATGAAGGCTCGGTGAACATATGTTTATAAATTAATGAAACATTTTTGAAATAAAGTATGATATGAGACTTGTATAGTATGGACCTATCTTGTAACTCTCTGTTGTTTTCTTTTAAAACAATGTAATATCATATAAACGTATCTTTAAGCGTGTTTGGGACCGTGTGATATGTATTTGAAGCTAGCTTACCCCAAATGTTATATTCCGCTGCGTATCCTATTTTTGGGGGTGTTACAGATTGGTATCAGAGCCCGAGTTGTAGCGAACTAAGTCGTTTTTCAAACTTGGACTACAACTGATTTTGGAAATTTTGTCACGAGTCGTTCACCGATTTCCGATATTCCGCACGTGATTGGTCTGTGTGCCTTAGATTCTTTATGTGGTATACTCAATTGCATATTATGTGTGTAGCAAGTGGGTGACACTTGGTAAAAGTGGTAATTATATATATGTATATATACAGTGCATCCGTTCTATAGTATACGGATTTATACATACTTTACTTTTGAAAATGATTACGGATTAGCTTAAGCGGATTGAACCGATGAGTACATATTCATAGATGTCCGGATGATCCTTGGAGGGGACATCTGCGATGGGCGCATAGTGCATCGGTTTCATGAACTTAGAGTAATGATAATCATGGTTTTATACACACATGTATATGTACGTTGCCTTGATTAAAGTGGCAATACATATTTTAGACGATTGCAGTCCGGATTTATACAAATATATAATATATATGCTTACATGATGCATATACGTGTTTATATTATAGTACGTGCAGTACTATGAGGGTCTTATATTTATATACAAAGATGAGTACACAAATGTCTATGGGATAGACAAACACTAGAACCATGTCGAGGTATGGTGGGTTACATCCCATAGCCTAAAGGGACCATGCTATATATATAAATGCATTATGACTAACTATTGTGAAGTTTATGGAACATAAAAGGTTCGAATATTGTCCAACGTCGAGTAAATTTATTAATTAGGTCGAGATGTATACCAATTCATGACTGAATCTCAAGACAGTTCTTGTTTGATTAAGAGTTTGCATTCTTTCGCATGTGACTACTACAAATTATTTATATAAGGATTATTTATATAAATAGGGGAACATTTCTTTAGGCAATGTAGTACGCGAACTCGTAGGTCCTAAGCGATGCCTAAACATTAAGCTATCAAATTGGTTACCTTATCATCATTCCGTTTATGACAGGAGCGCATAGCATATTTTACCATACCGGTCTTATATAATATACTTATATAAGTTAAGTTTTGCTCATTGCAAGCAGTCATGCTTTCATCATCGATAGTTACTTACACATCTGCCTATATTAATTTCAAGCCATGGAGATCCCAGTGAGCTTCTGATGAGGAGCTAGAGGAACTAATGAAGGATCAGCTTCTACCTGCTGATGCCTCACCTATAGCCCTATCATCGGGCTACATCTCTGACTCTGATCTAGAGGAGGATGATGAGGAGGACCCTGAGGAGGATCCTGCTGACTATCCTGCCGACGGAGGAGACAATGATGATATTGGAGCATCTTATTGATGACAACGATGATGATGATGTGAGAGGATGAGGAGGACGAGGAGGAGGAGGAGCACCTAGCTCTGGCCGACCCTTCTGCTATACCTACAGATGATCCACTCCACACCATATCATCTTGTTTTCTGAGACCAAATCCCGTGCAGTACGGATGTCTATTTAAACACCATACTCCACGATCACCATCTGCCGAGAACAAGAGGCAAAATACTGGCAAGGTTTACACTACAGGGCACGGGGAGAAGAAACATTACGGCGGATCTAAGCCGTTGTATTTTAAATACAACTATCACTATAATGGTTCATGTGCTCCCAAATGCCACAAGTGCAACAGAGTTTGCTATCTGACCCGTGATTGTAGGAGTTCTACAAATGAAAATACTACTATCAACCAAATGAGGCACATAGGCAGGTTAGGAAGGGCTGTACTTGCTTTGAATGTGAGAATCAAGGGCACTACAGAAGTGATTGCCCAGGAGATAAGGAACCAAAACCATAAGATGTGGAGGTACTAGAGAACATTGAAGTGGTGATGCGTTAGGGAGTCTGGAGGAGAACAATCAAGAGCATAACGATATGGAGGCAAAATATCAATGCCTAGACTCTAATTCCTTTAGATATTCTGTTGTATTTTCTTTTAAAGATTCGTTGTGATTTTACTAACGACTTGCAAGTTTATTCTATCAAAGCAAGGTTGTGAAAATTTTAGTACTTTTACTTTAACGCCTTCTATTTGATAAGTCAAATTTATACAAGTTATTTTGACGGAAATGAGGCATTCGCATCGTTGTCCCTGTCAAATTTTACATAGCTCTGATCACCTATGTATATTTGGTGTATAGACTGATCATCTATGCATTCAGGAAGGACCATGCCATGCTGGGAGTAGTTACCTTAAAACTTCTTGTCAAGAAACAATTTTTTTTTCTATTTAGTTTTGTGGGTGTTTTCATAAAACGTATGTATCTCGAGGAACCAACTAACAATCATAAATAGCTAATCAAACCGTTACACCATCTTACTATAAGGTCGACGTCATCTTATACCAAATCCTAAGCCAAGAAGCCGAGACACACATCACTAGTCGCCCTAGGAAAATCCGCTATCAAATTTGCTCGCCAAAAGAGTTACGCCGATGTGAGGCGTAAGCCTGTAAAATTTCAAGTTGACAACATGGTTATGCTTAAAGTATCGCCTTAGAAAGGAGAAGTACGCTTTGGCAAACGGGGGAAGTTAAACCCTAGTATAGTTGGATGCTTTTCAAGATGTGGAACCAAGTTGAAATCAATTGGCTTGTGTAAGCTTGGGCTTCCAGCAAGAGCTGAGCAGGTTCATCAATGTTTCTTGGTGTTCCAATTGAGGAAGTACTATGCCGACGAACCTTTAGCCGTTCCGTTGGATGAACTTCACTTGATGACAAGCTTCGGTTTGTCGAGAAACCTGCAGAAATCATAGATCGAGAAGTCAAACGGTTGAGGCAAAGCCGTGTCCCAATAGTTAAAGTTCGATAGAACTCTGAGGCGAGGCCCTGAGTTTACATCGAGATGCTGGATCAATTTCGAAAGAAATATCCACATCTCTTCACAAAGACCGCACCGGTGTCAAGTGCCGCATCTTAAGCCTTGAGGACAAGGCTCATTTAACGGGGGAAGACTATAACACCCCGTGTTTTAGGTTCATGGTACGTCGATGCGTGCCGATTTCGTAAAATATTAGTTTACGAGTTTCGTGAGTGAGGTAGACATTTAACTTTTTATTGTACGATAATAAATTATTTTCGTATTTATTATGAAAATTTGGGAAAAGATTGGGTTCTATTTTATTTTGACGTTCCGCGAGTCGAAGTTTGACCGCGCGTCGTTAATCGTTCGAGCTTCGTAAAATTTAGATCGTGTCTTCGTTATTATTTTTAGATCATAAAATCTCATTTTATGAAACCATGTCATATTTATTTCTCGACCTTGGTCAAAGCTCGCGATTAAGGCTCGCGTTAAATTAACTAGATATTTTACAAAATATCTAAAAGGATATTGCAAGAGTATTTATAGGTTTTTTTCTGAGTATTTACTTCTATATATACAAGTAGCTAGTAGCAAAACTCATTTTCTCTTCCTATTTGTCTTGTGGTTTCAGCCGAACATCACCACACACACAATATGATATCAAAAACATTTTCTTTCTCTCTTTGTCTTTGAGGTTAGGCCGCATATTATAACCCACACAAACCATTCATTTTTCTAGTTTGATCTCATTAACACATTCAATTATCACTTAAATGATGATGTGAATCAAGTAGAAACCAAGTTGTAGTTGGTTTCTCTTTTCCTTCTTGGTTCGAATCAAGCAAAAGGCCATAAGGAAGTGGTTTTGGTTTGGATTGGTTGAGGTGAGCCGCGGCTAAGACTCAAGAAGGACAACCCGACATTTCCTTTTCCCGACTTTGCTTCCGTATAGCATAGTGAGCTCATTTTTATGTCTATTTCAATTATTTCATTCATTTGATTTGATTTAAGTAAATATGTATATATGTGATGAAATCGAGTTGAAACTTGCGGCGTCTAGTGCATGGTGATATAAAATGATTTAGTGGGCTAAGTATAAATTGTATGTCATGTTAGATGTAGTTTTGATGAGCTAGTTGGTCGAAAACGGATTTTGGCGTGGTTTGTAATAAGTTCACTGTGAGCAGAAAGTTTGGCACGCCAACTGAGGATCGAGATTTCGTAAAATCTGATTTTTAGGCTTGGAAATATGGTAGAGCTTGTCTAGACGATCGTTTCCATATAAGGATCGTCTCGATCTACCTAAATAACGAAAAAGTTATGGCGAAAGCGAGATATATTCGAAACACTAAATTTCTGCACTAGTAATAAGGCGCTTGCTGTCCAGATTTTAAGAGCTCGATTCGGGCACTTTCGAGTCCGTTTCGGCCTTCGGCCGAAACATGAAAGTCGTTCGGAAGGTCGTTTTACTTCCCCGCGAGGTTCTTTAAGTCTAAAAGCGAGTGATAACGGGTCGTAAGGCGGGGGCAAAATCTGGTTTTTGGTAATTTATTACACCTGCTCAGATCTGATGCGAGTGCTTTTTTCGCCTTTTCGGTCGAGTTTAGGGTCTCGGACAGAACTGGAAAGTTGTGTCAAAATACGTTTATCTATAAATTCACTTTAGAACCTGAGTCATGAAAATGTGATTTAGTGGGTCATTATAGTCGGGTCAGACTTAGAAAATAACAACACTATCAGTAGTAACAACACTACCAGTAGTAACAACACTACCAGTAGGAATAACTATAACTACTAGTAGTAACAACACTACCAGGAATAACTATAACTACCAGTTAGTAACAACAATACCAGGAATAACTATATTTACATATTCAGATATTTTAAATGCTTTTACAATTATAATATGTTTTTACTAAACGATTAGTCGATGATTTTTGCTTATAGAATATGCGTGTTTATCAAAGTGCTATAATACTTGGGAGTTTTCATCATAAAAAAAAAAAAAAAAAAAAAAATGGAGGCCTTTCGGATGGCGTATCGACGAGTTGTTGGATTGTACGATTTATAGTATATAATCCTCGTACGTCATGTCATGACCTCTTTTAATTATGATAGCGATACGAACGATAGTACGATGTAACAAACTATAAGAGTATATTCAATGTTATTAATAAAGTAATCTGGTATTATACGACCTTTATTTAACTAGGTTGCATTCAGGAATAATCGTGAAGCATTCCACACATGACTATAAATTATCAGATACTCACTAAAGGTGAGTTCTTAGCCCACAATTTTCTATCTCCTTATTTATATAAAAACTACTACGGGTAGGGAATTACATGCTTGTTTTATTACGGACACAAAGTGTTTTTGTTTTTAATGTATGTTATCCAGTTTATTACCTGCTTATTATTGCATAATAGTTACACATTGCCATCTAAGTCCATTCCATATCATGAACCGTCAATTACTACTATGTGAGGCTAGTGTTGTGGATAGTTTTCTATCGGGGACTAACATTCCCCAACACTTGAATTTCTGGGTACAATTTGACGATGGTGCATTTAACATTGAGATTAAATTGTAGGTTGGTTTGCGCAGACACACTACACACTTGGGAAAAATAAAACAGTTAAGGCTCTGGGGTCATGTGCTTGTGCAATAATTACTGTTTTTTTTTGGACTTCGGAATATGTACTTAGTCCTCCATTACTTAAATCTTGTGGTCCACACTTTTACTTATAAACCTATGAATTCACTCAACCTTTGTGTTGACCTTTAGCATGTTTTTCTCAGGTTTAGGTATGAAGATAGTTTGGATGGGACGGAACGCGGATATCAAGAATGAAGGCTCGGTGAACATATGTTTATAAATTAATGAAACATTTTTGAAATAAAGTCGTGATATGACTTGTATAGTATGGGACCTATCTTGTAACTCTGTTGTTTTCTTTTAAAACTAAATGAAATTATCATATAAACGTATCTTTAAGCGTTTACTGGGACTCGTGTGCATGTATTATGAAGTAGCACCCCAAATATTATATTCCGCTGCGTAGTTACAATATACTTTTGCCATGAATATGATTTCCTTATACCATTAAGGTGAGTTCATAGCCTCACTTTTAAATCTTCTATTTCATAAACCCGTAAGGGGGATACATGCTATAAACCATGAATACAAGTGTTTTCTAAATGTATGCTATCATGATATATTATTGCATCTGTTGTCTAAGCCCCTTTTATGCCGAAACACCCCCACCATCATGGACTATTAATCACTTACGAGTGAATGCGAATATTGTGAATAGATCTTTTGGATTGAGAACCCGATTTGTGTTAGCCTGATGGGGGGTTACCAAACGCTATCTATATTTGAATAACTTATAGGTATATGGCAATTACCTACACGGGGGCCATATCTTTATATATATCATATTGATATATACACTAGTTCCACAGGGTGAGTAGTCCTGGGCTTAGACGCATAATACTGTTTTCCATTATTAATTCGTATTCATTGCAATTATTACACTTATGGGTGTATAACAACGTACCCACTCGTATGATGACTTGTATTCACCACTATTTTTTATAACCTATGATATTTCTCCACCAAACCATTGTGTTGATCACCTTCTTTAGTATGTTTATCTAGTTAAACCTGAAACATCTTCATGGCACAGAGTGGCACAGACTTGAAGATGCTAAACTGTTATCTTTCCATTACTTTTACTGTTTTCATGTGGATTTTTGGGACCATTCTTATTTGTAAACAACTATGATGGGAATAATGAATGATAACTTATCTTTAAAAACATCTCGTTCGAGTCGCTCTTATATGGATTATGAATGTTGTTACTATGAATTAAAACAACAGGTTTAGCTTTTGTTGGCTATATGTTTATATCTCATCTTCGTCAATAATGAGGGTGTTATAGATTGGTATCAAGAGCCCAACAGTTATAGAGAACAAGGTTTAACTTATCTATAACTACTTTCTTTTTCATCCAAGACAAGTCCTCTGTGCCACTACATTTCTGGAATAGTATGTAAAGATACATAACTATTATACTATTATATAAATAACTTTGTTATATGTACTACTGGGTTGTTAACAGAGTGATGTCTTCTCCCAACCATCCTACTTCCGATATTGAGGATGCTTTTTCCTCTAACTTTCTAGGTCTTTATCCCGTCTTCCCCGGACTTATGTTCTCAGCTTCAACTGGAAAACATATTCTAGCTCTTTCAAATAACTTATTTGTGTAGGTCCAAGAGATTCACCAACTCTTTCACTCTTTTTATGATGACCACCTATTGGGAAGGTTATGCATGCTTACTATGCTAAAGATTCCACCTATCCCCATCCAAACTTATTATGCCCACCATCTACAATTCTATCTTCTCAATGTTTAATCTCAGAATTCTTCTTCAAAGGAATTATTGTCACCTAAGAAACAAGGCCATAACCAATCATTCTCCTCTACTTCTGCCCTACCTCAAGAATTTGAGATAGGAGAAAGCTCTCGTAAGACAAGTCTGGAATGTCACGAGGAGCAAATTGAGGAAATCCTGAATCACCTGGATGAACTCTCTCTCGACCGCATTGAGCACATAGAAGACAAAATAGAAGGTCTCAAAAAAGGTCGGGTGATTATACAACAAGATTTTGACAATCTAGAAGCTGAACTCCAAAAGGCTCATGCTCGAATTACTAAACTTCAAAGAAAGCAAATGGGAAATAACAACAAGATTGCTCTGGCTCGCTTCAGGATTGCTAATCTAGAACAAATCATCAAAGAAATCCAAGTCCGTCACCAAGCAGACAAGGAAAGTCTTCTGAATGCAATCTATGAACTCAAGAACAGCCAGAAAGGACCATCGAACTACTAGATTAGATACTAGTTATAGCTTTTAACCTAGCCACGGGATGTGTGGTATAAATAACAACACTTGTCAAATTTTGACTATGTACAGTACAAAGGCAAGTTGTTCATGATATAATATAATGGCAATCCCGTTATACCTGGTTTCATAATACCGATATATCCATCCTAAAATAACTTCTCTTATATCATCATCTCCGTCTCCATCATTATACCATGATTTCTAAATAAATCATAGATACTTATTTGATACTGGATTCTACATCTATGAATTTCGAGTATCATATTGCGACAATGTGTTTATTTTTTCAACTTTTAATCATTTTAAGTATCATGTGATATTCTTTTTCTTATTACGTGTTATCTTGTGTTGATAGAATGCCTCCCAAAAGGATGTCAACATCTGAAGCACCAGCCATGACTCAGGCTGCCATCCGGAAACTAGTTGCTGACAGTGTTTCCGCAGCTTCAGAAGCACAAGCCGCTAATATGACAAATACTGATAATACCACCAGACCAAGAGAAGCTCTTGTGGCAAGACAATGTAGCTACAAAGAGTTCATGAGCTGCCAACCTATCAACTTCAAAGGTATGGAAGGCGCTGTTGGACTTATCCGCTGGTTTGAAAGAACTGAATCAGTGTTTTACCGTAGCAACTATACCGAAGACTGCAAGGTGAAGTTTGCTACTGGTACTTTAACTGAAGAGATTCCTATCTTGATGGAATTCTTTTGACCCAACTATTGGATAGAAGAAGCTTTACAAGATTACATGGGTTGAATTCAAGAAAACTTTTGATAATGAAGTACTGTCCCCGAAATGAGGTCAGAAGATGAAGACGGGAATTTTACCATTGATGTGAAGAGGGAATGTTCTCAAGACAAGATGTGAGAATGATTCAGGATATTGGAAAACCGTATGTCCCACTATAGGTTGCAGTTTATGAGAAAATAATGGCAAGTTTTTCATGGGGGATTACCTCGAAGTATTGAAGGGAATGTTACCGCCTCTAAAACTCAAACTCTAGAGGAAGCCATTAACATAGCCCAGAGGCTAATGGATCAGGTAACAAAGCACACTCCGGTGTAAGTATCAAGTGATCACAAACGAAAGTTTGACGACAGAAGAACTTTCAACAACAACAACTACCGCAACGATAATAACAACAACTACCGTAACACCAACAACCGCTACAATAATCACCAACCATAATAGAACAGAAGACAGGAAACCTTCAGGGCTTATGCTGCCACCCCAACTAAAAATAATGGATATACTGGAAACCGTCCCTTGTGTAAGAAATGCACTCTGCATCACACAGGACCTTGCACTGTTAAGTGTAATATTTGCAACAAGGTGGGCCATCTGACTAAGAACTGCAGAAACAAAGGGTCAGCCACTGGAAGTAATCTGCTACCAGTGATAGTTACTTGTCATGCCGGTGGAGAGAAAGGGCATTATTCAAATCAGTGCCGAAAGACCACAAACAACAATGACCAGGGAAGAGCCTACATGCTAAGGGATAGGAATGCTCATCAAGACCCGAACGTAGTCACGGGTATGTTTCTTCTAAACCAACATCTAGCTAGAGTATTATTTGATTCTGGAGCCGATAAAAGCTTCGTATCTATATCTCTTGCCTCTAAGCTAAATATTCCACCCATTACAATAGATACCTTTTACAATATCAAAATGGCTGACGGAAACCTAGTAAGCACAAACACTATTATCCAGGGTTGCACTTTGACTTTGTTAAACCAACCTTTCAAAATTGATCTTATGCCGATTAAACTCGGTAGTTTTGACGTCGTCCTTGGTATGGATTGGTTATCCAAGTATCATGCTAGGATCATCTGTGACGAGAAAGTCATCCACCATTCCATCGATGGTGAACATTAAATCATTCGAGGGTGTATCAGCAGTAAAACATGACTATAACTCATCTCCTGTAGAAAAACCGAAAGGCCATATATCCAGGGGATGTCGAAGTTCTTTTAGCATAAATAACTGGAATAGAAGGCGGACGAGTGAACGCTCTAGTAGACCAATACGGTAGTCAGAGAAATCGTCCCAGGAATGTTTTTCCTGAAGATCTACATGGACTTCTCTCATTCGTCACGTAGAATTTCAATCGATTTAATTCAAGTGTGACACCTGTAGCCCAGAAGATTTAATAGATAAGCTCCTTCAGAAATGCAGGAACTATTAACAACTTCAAGAGTTGGCAGACGAGGGTTTATTCGAGCCAAGTACTTTCAACTTTGGGGAATGCTCGCTGTTCTTATTTATTGTAAAAAAGACGGATCTTTCAGATGTGTATCGTTTTCCGGGAGTGAATAAACTTACCGTAAAGATATCGTTACCATACCCGTGATCGATGACTTATTGGACCAACTTCACAAGGTTTGTAGAGTGTTTACTCGAAGATCAACTTGAGATCAGGTTATCATCAACTAAGAGTCAGGGTGAAGAATATTCCCAAGACTACTTTCAGAACAAGATACAGACATTATGAATTTCAAGTGATGTCATTTGGTTTAACTAACGCGCCTGCTGTATTCATGGATCTTATGAATCGTGTGTAAATCATACTTGGATAAATTTTTGATAGTGTTCATTGGTGATATTCTTATCTACTCTCATAACAAAGAAGAGCATACAAATCATCTAAGGATAATCCTAGAATTACTCAAGAAAGAGAAGTTGTATGCCAAGTTCTCCAAGTGTGATTTTTAGATTCATATCGTGCAATTTCTTAGACACTTAATTGATAGTCAAAGACTTCATGTTGACCCCGCCAAGATTGAAGCAGTTAAGAATTGGGCATCTCCTACTACACCCATAGAAATACATCAATTCTTAGGACTCGCCGGTTATTATCGGAGATTTATCAAAGATTTTTCGAAGATTGCAAAATCTTTGACTGAATTAACCCACAAAAACAAGTATATCTGGGGCAAAGATCAAGAATTGGCTTTCCAATTACTAAAATAGAAGCTTTGTGAAGCTCTGATCTTAGCATTACGGAAGGCGAAACGATGAAATTTGAGTTGGATTTTCTGGATCCATGCCCATCAAGGTCTGGGAAGTGGTGTATTAATGCAAAGAGAGAAAGTTAGTGCATATGATCCCGACAACCGCTAATTCCATGAAGAAAACTACTACCCACTCATGATTTCGAATTAGGAAGCTATTGTGTTCGCTCTTAAAATTTGGAGACACTACCTATATGGTACAAAATGTACTGTGTTCACTGATCATAAAAGTCTTCAGCATATCCTTGATCAGAAAGAGTTGAACATGAGACAACGCCGTTGGTTAGAATTGCTTGCAGATTACGATTGTGAAATTCGCTACCATCCTGGAAAGGAAAATGTTGTAGCAGATGCCTTAAGCTGGAAGGAACGAATCAAACCACTCCGAGTTAGATCATTAGTTATGACCATTCATCCAAACTTACCCTCATAAATTCTTAAAGCTCAAACTGAAGCACTCAAAGAAGAAAACACCAAGGAAAAAACTTACCGAAGGATATGGTATAAAGCATTTGAAGAATGTACGTCCTGATGGAAACTCGTTGTATTAAGAACAAAGTGTTACCACTCTTTGGTAATCTGTGAGACTTTGATTATGCATGAGTCCCATAAATCGAAGTATTCCATTCACCCAGGTTCTGACAAGATGTATCAGGATCTTAAGAAACTCTATTGGTGGCTTAACATGAAGGAAATCATTGCAGAATATGTTGGCAAATGTTTAACATGTTCTAGAGTTAAGGCAGAATGTCAGAAGCCATTCGGCTTACTGGTACAACCAGATATTCCTATATGGAAATGGGAGAGAATAACAATGGGATTTCATCACAAAAAACTGCCCAAAACTTCAAGTACGTACATGACAACAATCTGGGTCATTGTCGATCGCTCTTACCAAATATCCGCACACTTCAATCCTACCTGAGAGATAGTTAGTATAGAAACCTTACAAGGTTATACATCAAAGAAATAGTCTCCTGGCATGGCGTGCCAATATCTATCATCTCGGATCGTGACAGTCATTTAACATCTAGATTCTGGCAATCATTACAGAAGGCTTTAGGTACTCAATTAGACATGAGTACGGCATATTATCCCGAAACCGATGGACAAAGTAAAAGGACCATTTAAACACTCGAAGACATGCTTCGAGCCTGTGTTATAGATTTGGAAGAGGTGGGAACGTAACTTACCATTGGTAGATGTTCTCATACTATAACAGTTATCATGCAAGTTCAGGCGCACACCATTTGAGGCACTTTATGGTCGAAAGTGCAGATCACCTGTTTGCTGGGCCGAAGTTGGAGATGCTCAACTTACGGGACCAGAAATAATCCATGAAACCACTAAAAAGATAGTGCAAATTCGACAACGCTTGCAAGCTGCACAGAGAAATGTTGGCAAAAAGTACCGCTCAATATAAGCGAAAGCCTTTAGGATTTCAAGTTGAACGGATACGTGTTATGATGAAGTATCACCTCTAAAGGTGTTAATCCGATTCGGAAAACGAGGAAGCTTAACCTCACGGTACATTAGGACCATTCAAAATCCTTTATACGGATTAGCCTAGTGGCATGCAAATTGAGCTTCCTGAAAAAGCTCCAGTTATGTCTACTGACTTTCATTTTCTTAATCTAAAGAAATAATTATTGACGAATCCCTTGTCATTTCAATGAAAGAGCTTCGCACTTGTTGTGACAACTTAACTTTGATAGATGAACCTAGCGGAGATTATGGATCGAGATGTCTGCAACTGAAAGCAAAGTCTTTATCCTATAATCAATAGTAAGGTGGTGATGATTCTAAAAGAGGTCCAGAATTCACATCGGGAACGCCGAGAAGATCAATACTTTCTTCCATGTATCCACATCTGTTTTCAAACATCACTTCGGCATCCAACTAAATCTTGTTGACGAGTATTTCTTTTAAGGGAGGGAGACTATAACAACCCGTAATTTTCATCAATGTAATTATCCATCAATTAAAATAGTATTGCAATTGATAATATCCATTATTATAAATATACCACGCTTTTTACAGGAAATTTTTTTGCTTTAATCTAATAATGCAACGTAACTTGCATCTCTAAAGTAAACGAGCTCACGCAACCTCTATCAATGCCATCTATATCTATGTTTATATCATGTAAACATCCTAATATGTCAATTCGATATCTTAATATCATTTTTACCAAGTACATTATCCATTTAACGTACTTTTCAAAATGATATATCAAAACAAGCAATAAACGTAACATTTATATCAAACCCCTAATTATATGTAATGTATACATATAAAATGAATGTACAAGCCTTTAAAGCATGTGTACAAGTGTCAATACACCACATTTGAATATCTTTTCCCTCTTAAATCAAGTTACAACTTTCTAAAACATAATGTACAAGTCAATAATGCAAGAAAGTCTAATTAGGTTATTTTACCTCCTAAATCACTTTGGTTTACTGTACCATCACTTTTAGTACAAGGTACAGCACCTTATTGCATAACTTTTAAACCTTAAAACCCTAACCTTAATTCATCCTAAACCCTAATCTAAAACCCTCTAAACCTAAAACAAAATCCTAAACCCTAATTTTACTTTCAACCAAAAACTAAACCCTAAACCTAAAACTAAGCCCTAAACGTTAATCCTAATCCCTAATCTCAATCCTAACACTAATCCTAAACCTTAATCTACCCTTAATCCTAACCTTAATCCACATTTAAAACCCTAAACCGAGCCCTAAACCAACCCGATACCTATTTTCACCCATTTTTACCTATTTTTAAACCAAGTACCCATCCAAGCACCTCCGTGACCTCACCCTTATGTCACCAAGCAGCTTACAAGCACCTCTACCTCCTCCCTTGGCCACTAAGTTGGCCAAGTCACCTACTTGTCACCCCTTTCTAGCCGAACCTTCATAAACCCCTCCAACCTCCTTCCAACTTGCTTAGCTACATTCATAGCCCACCATACTCACCCTAGGCCATTCTTAGTCATCCCCATACACCCTTGGTCCTTACTACAAGCTCAAAACTTGGTCAACAAGGGTCTTGAGCCCTATAAATAGCCAAATCCATGCACCCTTTCAAAACACACCTCAAATTTTCATTGCACACACAAATGGAGTTCTAGCTCAGCAAAGGAAGAAGTATAAGATCCCCAAGCTCAGAATAGAAGCCAAGAATCAAGAGAAAGAAGCCCTTAAAGTCGTTACTAGGCGTACGAACTCGAAAACCCCACTTCGACCCATTTTAGCTCAAGTAAGCCTAAGATCTTGTTCCATAAACTTATAATCTGTATTAGAATGTTCATAATACTCTTAAGATCATATATGAACTCTTGTTTGAAGCTTTGAATCCTCAAACCCATGTGTTTTTTATTAAAACCCTAAAAATAACCCGTTTGATTTTCTAGCTAACGAATCCTTTTTCTAAACTTTCGTTAGGTTAGAACATCTTATTTTTGCTTATTCTAATAAGCTATAACCTGAAAATATCATTTGGAATCCTAAAATAAGCTTGCATGGCTTTTTGGACTTGTTTTGCAAATATTTCCATGCATAGGGGTATATATCGTAACTTTTTGAAATTTATAACTAAAGGGGCTGAAAATGTCATTATTCTAAAGTTATAACTATAAGGACCTATTTTGCCAAGTTTCAAAGTTAAAGGTTTAAATTATATATATTTTATATATAAAGGACTAAAGTTGTAAAAGTTTATAAACCAAGGGTATATATTGCCAATTTTGCAAACTTAAAAATATAAAATATAATATTTTTATATAAATTATAAAAATATATATTAATATTATAAAACTTGATTTTATTAAAACCCGACACATTTATCGTTATTAATCATAAATCGACGCATTATTTCGTTATATATGTAACATAATTTATCATCGACTAACTTTTAAAGAAACTTAAAATCTTATCGTATCACGTTACTAGGGAATTTCATATGAAGAGTTTCATTTGAGTTTTTGTTTTGACGAGTTTGCTGGGTTTACGATTTAAAGTGCCCTGGCTCCTCAAACGATACTACATGGCCTCTAGATTATGATAGCCCGAGCAGTGATACAATATTTCCATAAATCGATAAATCAAAGATATACGTTAAACATCATGAAGTTTTGAAACATAAACCATCACACTAAGACTTGACATATTACCCCCAGGTTGCGTGACGAAGCCGTTACTTTCACTTGATATACTTTTGCCATCAATCAGATTTTCCTATACCGTTAAGGAGAGTTCATAGCCTCACTTTTAAATCTTCTATTTCATAAACCCGTGAGGGGGATACATGCTATAAACCATGAATACAAGTGTTTTCTAAATGTATGCTATCCTGATAAACCTATGAATTTCACTCTTATGATGACTTGTATTCACACTATTTATTATAAACCTATGAATTTCACTCAACCATTGTGTTGACCTTTTTAGCATGTTTATCTTAGGTAACTGAACATCTTATGGCACGAAGTGGCACGGACTTAAAGATGGCTAAACTGTTATCATTCAAACTTTATGTTTTCATGTAGATTTTGGGACCTCTGTTTGTAAAAACTCTGATGAAATAATGAATGATAACTTATCTTTAAAAACGGAGTGTGTGAGAGATGATAGAGCGTAGAAGGAGTTCTCTGATTATGACTGTTGTACAATGAAATAATACGTTGGATCCAGATTAGCTTTCGCTTCGAGATGAAGGAGATGTGTCTCAAAAGGGGAGTTATAACTATCTCACCATGTTGCCATCCGAGATATGTGTGTAGAGTGTGTATAGCATTACATAATGGGTCGGAGCTGAGACGAGAGGCAATTCGCCTATAAGTGTATGTTCCGAAAGGACATGTGATTTTGCGTCTTCTTTGATCATTAGGATTGATAGGAATTTGAAAATAGCCAGAAAAACCATCGAGGAAACATAAGTATTTATTTCCTGCTAGTCTTCCTAACATTTGATCCATAAATGGCAAAGGGAAGTGATCTTTTGTGGTTGCTTCATTGAGTTTATGATAATCGATGCATACTCGCCAACCCGTAACGGTTCTTGTTGAAACAAGTTCATCATTTTCGTTGGTTACAACTGTAATTCCACTTTTCTTTGGTACACACTGAATAGGACTAACCCAAGGACTATCGGCAATAGGATATATAATACCGATATCCAAGAGTTTCACGATTTCTTTATTAATAACTTATTGTATGTTTGGGTTTAACCTTCTCTGTTTTTGGACAACTGGTTTCTTGTCATCTAGAAGTTGTATCTTGTGTTTATAGAATAATGGGCAGATACCAGGAATATCCATTGTTTTCTAAGAAAAAACTTGCTTATGCTTTTTAAGGATGGATACAAGTTTGTTTTTCTTTTCTTGGGAAAGCTAAGATGATATGATAACAAGAAGAAAACATGGTTCTTCCAGGAATACATATTCCAGATTATCAGGAAGAGGTTTAAGTTCGACATCCGTAGGAGGCTCTTCGAGAGATGTTTTGATTTTATAACTTGTATTGATGGTGATTTTCTCGAAAGGTGGTTCTTCGGTATCAGATTCAGAGCCAGAGTTTTCATCGGCAGTCATTGCTAAGAATTCATCGAATTCAGCAAATATTTCTTTTTCAAGAAGGGTTCCTTCGATGGAATGGAGAATTTTGCTACCTTCACTTAGAAGAGCATCGAAGTTTTCTTCTAGGATTTCATCGATAACATCGATACTGAAACATGTATCACCGTTCGAATAGGAGTGCTTCATTGCAGAATCGATATTGAAAATCATTCGTTCAATTCCAACTCCAAGGTTGAGTTGTTTTTGTTTAACTGGAATAATTGCGTCGGCAGTATGAAGAAAGGGTCATCTCAAGATGAGAGGAACTTTGCTATCTTCCTCTATTTCTAGGGTAACGAAATCGGCAGGAAATGTGAATTTACCAACTTTAACGAGCATATTTTCAGCTATTCCAACAGGGTATTGAAATGATCTGTCGGCTTTGGTAGGTTTGAGAGTTTCGAGAGATATTTTGGCATAAAGTAAATATGGCATAAGGTTAATGCTAGCACCTAGATCGGCTAAGGCATTGCAAGAGAAAGTTTTGTTAAAATTGCATGGAATAAGAAAACTTCCGGGGTCTCCTAGTTTTGGTGGAACTATATTTTGGATCATTGATGAACTTTCATCGCTTAAGAAAGCGGCAGAAATTTGTTCGATCTTGTGTTTGTTGCTTATTAGCTCTTTGAGAAATTTGCCATAATTAGGCATTCCAGCTAAGACGTCGATAAGAGGTACATTGATTATTCGGATGGCTCGGATCATGTCGAGGAATTTTCCATATTGAGCTTCCATTTTCTCTTTTCTGAGGCGTTGAGGATATGGAATTTTTAGTTTATATGGTTTGTATGTTGGTGTTACTTTGACTAGTTTTGGTATTTTAGGTTTAGGTTGAGGTGTAGGCTCATCATCTTCATCATCGCTATAAAAGTTAATAGGAGTTTCAAAATCATTTTGTTGATCATTAGGGTTATCTGGTGGGTCATAGGATTTACCACTTTGTGTAAATACGACATTCACATGCTCGTTTCGAGCTTACGGTGGTTGGTGAGGTTTTGATGAACTACCTTTTGGGCCAGGTTGAGTGTTACTAGGAAGAGATCTAGAAGGTCGACCGGATTGCTTGTCAGCAAGTCTGTCAAATTTAGCTTCTAGATTTTGGATCGATGCTTGATGGTTTTTGGTTGTTGTTTCGAGTTTGTTTTTGAGATCCATAAACGTGTCTTTGACAAAAGAGTTGGTTGAGTGTTGAGCTTTAATGAAACCCTTTAGTTGTTTTTGAAGATCGGGTTTATCATCAGAGTGAGATTGATAGTTGTCTCGGTTGTAATTATTTCTTTCGCTTGAATGCCAGTTATCGCTTGAATCACAATCGTGGTAATCATTGTAAAAACAAGTACGACAGAAGGTTTGCATGAATTTGGCTTCTTCTTCACGTGACATGGGGCTGTGATCATCATCAAGGTTTGATTGTTTTGAACGAGATTAAAGTTTTTTATACAGAGCATCCATTTTCATGGTCATGGCATCCATTCGGGCCATAATTTTGTTAGTGTCAGAATTACTGCTACCTTCAACGGTGAAAGCAACAATTTTCTTAAGAGATGATTTGGTTTTTTGATTTTTAGCCCAGTCGAGCTTGAGTAAGACTTTGTCTTTGAGAAGTTGATAAGCTTGATTTGGTGTTTTATAGAGGAAGATACCACCAGCTGCGGCATTTAGAACTTCTTGGGTTATTTCATTGAGACCATTGTAAAAGATTTTGATGATGTTGCCATTGGACAAATTATGACCATGGCAGTTTCTGAGCATTTCCTTCATACGAAGCCCAGCATCGGTTAGAGATTCGTTTTCATGTTGAGAAAAGGCTCGGATTTCTCTGAGGACTCGATCGAAAAGAGCTGGGGGAAAGAATCGGCTAATGAAAGCGGTTCGAAGTTCATCCCATGTTTCGATAGTTCCTTCGTTGAGTTCGTCCAGCCAAGTTTTTGCTTCTCTAGTGAGTGATAGGGGAAACATCATCAGGCGGACAGCTTCATTCTCGGTGTCTCTGTATTTAAACATATCACATATTCCAAAGAATTTGTGAATGTGTTTGTGAGGATCAGTTTTGGTTCTTCCATCGAATTAGTTTCCTTTGATGAGAGTTAAGTGGTTACCTTTAATAGTAAATTCGTTTGCGGTTTCAGGAATGGTGATTGCGGAACCGAGAGTCAGAGCGACAACACGGTCGGCAGACCACATGGGTTCATCATCTATGGGATCGTAATTTTGAAGAATATCAAGGAAGTGACAAATGTAATTGATGTCAAGAATTGGCGGATAGACAATTCTCGGGTGTTGAGGTGGATTGTTTCTTTGTTCAAATGTAACTCTTCTGTTTCGTCGATGAAGTCTTCAATTCAGAGTACGTTCAGGTTCAGGTAATGGTTCAACAAGTTCAGAGTTGGAAGCACGTGTATGCATCCAAGGGAGAATTTGTCAGGGTCAGTTTGCTAGAAAACTATACAGCGATTTGAAAAGAGGGGGTGCTAAAAATTATTTTTAGAGGTTTGATAATAGAACAGCTTTGAAGTCCCCGGCAACGGCGCCAAAAACTTTTGATGTGTTTCAAAAGCTTTAAATTTATAAGACTGAGATTACCGGTTATTAGATGGAAACACACGGGTCAAAGTATAACCCACGTATGTAGTACAATCTTTTTAGGTAAGACCAGGTCGTCCACGGGGATTTGCGTAGTGTTGAATAATCAGTTGAAAATTTACTTTAACATATGTGAGAAATATGACTACTCGGATAATTTCATATAATTCATAAGCAATGGTGATAGTTACGATCTTAGAATTAGGACTTTAATTTATAAAATGTATTTTCTCGTCAGAAAACGTTTTCACAAATTAACTTGTTTAACTTAAGACTTATATTCAGTTAACTCGATTAAATGTGTCACTCAAATAATCCAGCTACTATTATATCAAATCTATTTTGTTTATCAAATAACGTAAGTGGATTTCTCATCACAGACGATAAAGATCATAAACAAATCTTTAATACTATATAGATCATGTTAGCCTCAATTTATTGAGTCGAACAAGGAAGCTCGGTCACTCTACGATGGAGCTTCGGTCTTTAATATGATAGGATTATAACATAAAAAACGCTTATTCATTATATTATTTTCCTCGAGTAGTCATGAGAGATTTAGCCTCTCATTGCTATAAAGTTCATAACAAGATTAAATGGAATAACAAGAAACATACTATATCCGGGTAAGAATATGGATCAAAAATTTCCCCTTAACAAGTATAGAATCCAAGTACAACCTTTTATTTTTAGAAATCTATGATATTCTTCTTCGTTCTTCATGGTTTAATCTTCTATCTTCAAGGAGTTATGGTGTTTATAAATATGATGATGAAGAGATGATTGTGGTATGAGAGATATTTGAGTTGGAGATTGATGAAATGTGTGTGAGATTCTTCTCAATTTATAGGCTAAGTTTGGGGTAAAAGTGCGACGCACACAAAAGATTGTGCGGTGCACTTAGGGTATAAATATGAGGGGTATTTAATTTTAATTAAGAAGTGCGGCGCACAAGAAATATTATGCGGCGTACTTGGGGTGTAAATGCAGTCTTCATTTAATTGACTTTAATTCTTGGACTCGCTTGGAAGTACGGCGCACTTAGTTTGTATTTTCATTTATCGGTGTCATTTATATGGTGTGAGGTCAAACCAAGGTCTGATTACAGGACTCGCTCATTTATGCTTTGGGAAAGTAAAAGCCATGCATTTGGTACATCACATACACAATTCTTAGAGATATGATGCAGCCTTGAGACTTATCCTTAGGAACGAGTAACCAGTGCCATGACCTGCTTTGGAAAACTTAGTTGTATTCTGTTGAAACTGTTGGTGCAATAATTATTACTCGAAGTGGTTAAGTCCTAATAGCACGAGTTTTAAGTAGAACAAATATATAATGGTAAATCATTGGTTCAGTAACAATGTTTGAGGACCTGAGTTCCTGAGCACTCACAAAATAAGATTTTATAGATTTTTGACAATTGCCTTTAAATGGTCCACTGCCTAATACTTTGTAATTAGGGGTATTGTTTTTCTTTTTGTAAGATTTGGCATAACTAACACTTTTTTTATAGTTGAGTTGTGCCTTCTTAGACTGCATCTTTAGATTATTTTACACTGACAAAAATGTATACCTTGAACAGAAGTATATAATAGTAGCAACTAATTTAACTTTCATATAAGCAATATTTTGGTGGTAAGCCAGCTAGCTATGCTAAAAAAAGAATTGCAAGAAGGATGACTGACCTCTTTATTTACAGCTCGCAATCGTGTAACTTTGACTTAAAATTAACCTTTCTATCAAGTCATATATACCATGTTCACTTTTAAATGTTTGGCGGTACAGCTCAAGATACGGCACAGAAGAAGGGCAATCAATTTAGAGAAAACGGGTATGTTATAAGCTCCAGAGCATTTCACCCTCTATCACAACCCAATAGTCATGATGTGGGGTAAGATTTTTAGAACATGTCGTTCTTTGTGGTCGTTTTTTGCGTGCCAATAAAAACTGTAGGCTCCTATAAATGTTTAGTTAGAGAGAGAGTCACACCATAGTTTCAGGCAGTGGTCATGTTATTTTTGCTCGAGTCATGGCACATTCCAAATGATGGCTAGAAAGGCTCAGTATCTTGGGTATATGGTCAAATTTCTTCTACAAGGTTATACCTGTCAAAGGACGATTTTAGGAATAAAAGGTTGGAATTCGTTGGTGAGCTACTGGAACGAGAGCTAAAAGTTCATCACTTCTTTTACTTTGTAGAATATAGGAATTTGATTCTTCATTTTGATTGTGTGTGAATCATGATGTTATATGTTTCATTACTGCATATGTATCTTTCATTCTAACTTTATACTTCAGTACTATGTAATATGTAGATTCAATCATTTATACACTTCCTCGATTTCAAACACCCTGCAGCAATGTCTAGCTTTAACTGCTCATTGCATTTTGGTACATGCTTCATGTTAAATCTGGACACTTACATATGCTTTTGTAATATTTCATTTTAATTTTGTCAAGAGAAACACAAGCGATATTCCTCTTGATCCAACGCCTTTTAGCCCCGCGCTTCGCAGCGAAGCGCGGGCTAAAAACCTTGTTTATAAAGCATGGAGGAGCGACTGACAATAGGAAGAGGAAGACATCAACTTTTTTAGTCTTATTAAATTTTCTTTTATCCAAATTGTTATTTTCAATTAAATAGAATTATATTCTTTACATTTATTTCTTGTATTAAACACACATTTTGGTGTGTGAGGTGGTGTTTATGTTTTAAAGTTTTTATAAAATTAATGTTTTAGCTTGATAACTTCTCTCATTAGCTTAATCTTTGCTTAATAAAGTTTAAATCTTTAGCATTTTTAGAGTGTGTTTATTAAGATGTTTTGAGACTGAATCTGACTACCGCATCTTACTGGTAAGAGGCTATAAAGTCTGAATATGAATGAAATAATGTTGTTTGGTTTTATAAAATTGTCTAAATAATTTTAGT
>BQNB010027935.1:0-43316 GCA_026074375.1 Tanacetum coccineum
TGGTAGTAAAATAGTTTATAGGGTGAGTGTGAATATGTTTATAAGGCGATAACAATTTAAGGAGTAGCTTGCATAAATAGAGAATTAAAGTATAACCGACAAAATTTTCATGACACATAAATTGATAGAGAATTTAAAACATCCACACAATATAACGAAACTCAAAGTGAAGTAAAATGTAAATCTCTCTAGGGAATAGAGTCTAAGAAGGTTCCAACTTAGGTTTCACTAGGCAAGACGGGAAGGTCTCTCTTTAAGCATCAACATTATCTGCAATGTTGTTAGGGTCCTGATCGTCTTCTCCTCCTCCCAAAGCATACACCCTTCCCTAAGCTTCACCATTTTCGGTTTGATTCTCATGATTCTGGTTCTTTAACTTCGGGCAATTACTCTTGTAGTGCCCTTACTCTCCGCATTCATAACAAGTAGCCGTGGTCCTTTGATTTACCACCGGAGCTCTATGATTTGTTACGACAGCTAGACTCCTACAATCCTTGGTTTGATGACCAACCCTCTTACAATTTTCACACTTTGTAGTGCACGGTTCAGTATGGTAAAATTTACATTTGTTGCACAGAAGTAAGGTTTTGGCATACTCTTTCCTCTCACCAGGCCCAGCACTGTAGGCCTTTGCTACGTTCTGCCTCTTGTAGGGTGGTTGCTGAACATGGTTGTCCATTAGGTTGTTCTCCATCCTTCTTTTATTATCAGCTTTCCTAGCAGCAAAAACATAAATTTTCTGATTTATCAAACTGTTTTCTAACTTAACAGTATCTTGAAGCTAGGGCCGTAAACGAACCGGACAAACATGAATGAAGCCTTGTTCATGTTCGTTCATTTAATTTTAGCCGAACACATAAACGAACACGGTCACTTAAACGAACAAATATTCTTGTTCATGTTCGTTTATTAAGAAATATGGTTGTTCGTGTTCGTTTATGTTCGTTCATTAAGACACTAAACGAACATAAACGAACGAACATACACGATTGAATGTAAATAAACCTAAAATCTATAAAAATATACATAATATTGTGTTTTATTAGTGTTGTTTTGTTTAAGTAAAGCAATTTCAAAAGTATATAATAAAAAGATACGATTGACAGACATAAACATATATATGATCATAAACGAACGGATAGTTGGACGTTCACGAACATAAATGAACGGACAAGACTTTTGTTCATGTTCGTTCATTTAACTAAACGAACGTAAAATGTTGTTCATGTTCGCCTATTTAATAAATAAACGAACATAAATGAACTTTTTACCGAACGGTTCATGAAATATTCACTGAACATTCAGTTCATTCACTGAACGTTCAGTTCGTTTACAGCCCTACTTGAAGCCTTGTGGTTCTAGCCTAAGTCACATTTCCCTGAATGCTATCGGGAAGACCCTAAATGTACCTTTCTACCTTATCCTCTTCCTCATGAACCATTCTTGGGCACAACAAAGCTAACTCCTGAAAACGTTGTATATAACCCACAACATCGGTACCTTTCACAGTCAGATTCCACAACTCGCCTTCCAGCTTCTGAATCTCATTTCTTGGGCAGTACGCTTCTGTAATCATCTTCATCAAGTCTTTCCATGACATGTCATAGGTTGCATCATGTCTAACAGTCCTAACATGGGAGTTCCACCATGTAAGAGAGCCATTCAACAAGGTACAAGTGGCATACTTCACTTGACACTCAACAACACAGTTACTGATATGGAATATAGATTCCATCTTTTCAAACCACAAGGCTAATCCTACAACCCCTTCAGTACCCTTGATGTTAAGAGGTTGACAGTTGAGGAATTCCTTGTACGTGCACCCTCGAGCCATGTTCACGGTACTTCTGCTACCACTTCCGCCATCAGATTGGCTTCCACTCCTATTTCCATTACCATTTTTGTTACCATTTCTGGTGTTTCGATTAGTCTCGTAAGTTGCCAACGCATCAACCACGCGTTAGGCTATCAGTTCTTCGATGGCCTCAGAACTCATTGATTGTCTTGTGGTAGGCATCTTTCTTCAAAATCAAAGGAGTAAAAGAAAAAAAAATCAGTCGAGTTCTAAAAGTCGTGTTCGAATTAATCGGCATGTTTTTAGACGACGGGTCACAAGATGGCGTAGGTGTTTTAACAGTATGAGGCGGGTGTTCAAACTCGGAGTTGAATGGTAAAGTAACTAGTAGGATCGACGGACTATGACAAGTTTCAATGTTATGCAAAAGACATGAAAAAGTTTTAAAGACCATCTTATCACTCATAATGTCTTGGGAAAAAGTCTAGAGACCATTGTTACACTCACAATGTCTTGGAGAAATTTCTAGTATTTATATAAATAACTTTTATATAAGGCAATTGTAAAAATCACTTAAGGCAATGTAAATGCACATATAAGGTAATGGGACCACGTAGTGTTATGCACATGCAAAGTTTTATATGATGCAATATTTTTGTGTAATGGTTATAGTCTAGGTGTAATATGCAACTCTATAACCTTGGCTCTAGATACCAAACTGTAAAACCTCCAAATTATGTGGCAGCGGAAAGGTAACCAAGGGCGTTACTTCATAATACATAAGCACAAGATACAAGAGAACGACCTCTACACGAGTCGTTTAAAAGATATACTTGTTGATACATTTAAAATAAATAAGTTTTAACAAGTGGTCATCATAAGAAAATCATAGTTTTAATACAACGGGAATAATTTAGTGCAAGAAAAAATCCATGAAAAATAGTCTTGATGAATAATGACTTAAATGCACTTCATTAACGTTTTTATAAGCTAAGCACCTAAGATATACATGCTTAAAAATGTTAACATAAAGTTGGTGAGTTCATAGGTTTAAGTAAACAATAATTGTGGACAGCAAGATTTAATGTGTATGACTATTGTAACACATACAATATCACAAAAAGTAATTACGATTTCACTAAGCTCATGACACCAAAGCGAAGACATTGTATATGAATAAAGTGGCCCGTTGTAGGTGTCCAAACCGAGAAACCTAGAATTCGACATGGTATACGTCCGTTTGACATGGTAATGCGTTTTGTTTACCAGGTAATGCGTTTTGTTTACCCGGAAGGGGATGTCAATCCCAATAGATATATTTATCACACTCGCGCTTACAAAAAGTAATTAACGGTTCATGATGATAGGCATTGTGGGTTATCGGTACTTAGGCTCATCAATAATCATGTAAAATAAAAGTAAAGTACTTGCGTCCAAATTGTAAAACAAGTAATGTATCTCACCTTGAGATTTGTAAAGTAGTTGTAAACAAGTTAAAGTGGGGTTATAAACTTACCTTAGGCAAATAGTAACATCAGTAATGAAGAGGTAAGCACTGAAAATGATGCACGGAAACTCTAACCGCAACCTAAATAAGTAATATGCTTTTAGGATAATGAAAACTATAGTGCAATGATGCGTATGCATTTATATAAATCCTATATCACTCGTACACGGTTGCATTTAAGTTTTACAACTTAAAACGTGGATTACAAAAAAGTAAATTATTTATTTTCATGTTTCCAAAAGTTGCCAGTCACCTGTTTAAACATCTAATAGCTCTTTCGTTACAGACCCTACAAACGCGAGTCCGGACTTTTTGAATACTAGGTATTTAGTACTTTAAAAAGTTAGTTTGGCATATCCCTAAGTTTAGATTCTAACAGCCTCGAAAACAGTGCCGAAGTTGGCTACTCACAAATATCTGGCTGTTTCCAGACTTAGGTTATTTTTAGTTTTATTCAGCACTTAAAAATCGTGTGGTCAGAGTTTTGAATGGACTTAACTTACTCATTTTAGCTTTGTTTTTAGAGATTCCAGTGGATATGGAAAGATATCTATCCCCTCTACAACAACTCAGTTTACCCCAACCATAAATGCCTAAAAAACGGGTCCAAAGTAGGCTGGTCAGCCACGTTTATAATTTTGACAAATTTTTAGTAAATTTAACAGATTTTTAATTGGCCGCAACTTTCTCGTCTGATGTTCATTTTTGGTGATTCAACTTGCTACATTTAAGTTATTGGGGCGTCTACGCATTGCACTATAGTCTCGACCCATAACCACTGTCTAGATGGGTTGTTTTTTGCCTCAAAGTCTCCTACTCGGCCTATTTTTACCAATTTGCAAATCTTTTATTTTTGCGAATTAAAATACAAGATTACTTCCGCAAGCTCTAGTTTTGGTTATAACTTACTTATAGCATTCTAGTTTAGTGTAGTGAAGTTAAATCCCATGCAAGTTCAGATTTAAATTGTGAAACACGACTTGAAGTACACGACATCAGTAGGTCTATCAAATATTCAGAAAGATCATGGTTTTAGTTAACAACTATATATGGGTGATGTAAATTATTGCAATAATGACCTGTATGCTTAATGTGACATATAAGAACATGCTTACAATGGCTTGGAAGGAAGATGAACATAAATGAGTCGCGAAATTAACCCAAAACCTTTGAAAAACCCTAGAGAAACCCTAAGCTTTGTACCATTTTAAACCCCTTCTTCTTTAGTAACACTTATGTTAGCCTTACTATTTTATAAAGCTGACATCTTATACGTGAATTGGACTAGCTATTAACATTGTGTGATATGCAGGGGTTATTTTTGTTATTTAGGCATAGTTAGGATATGCTTGTCATATAAATACCCCTCATGGCTCTCTATGAGGGGTGTGGATGTTCATTTTGTTTTAATCTAATATTTCACATTTTCTCTTCCACATTCTCTCTACTTTCTCTTACTAAAACAACCATGTCTTATATTGTTTATTTTGATCAATAATGTCCCCCCGAATAGATGTTTTCTATCCTTGTCAATTGGTATCAAAAGCTAACTGGGGGTGTTTTGTACTTGTGTTTGTGGTCTCGTGTGCTTGGCTGATTTTCAGCTTATTATTGTGGCTTATTTTAAAAAAAATCCACGGCTGGGATTTTGTTGTTGATGTTCTTGTGATAAAAGTATCAATATTTCTAGTGTCTCATCAAACTAAATGGATATCAAAAGAAAGTCTTGATGCTTTGTGTTGTTTTGATGGCTTATTAGCTCTATTTGCTTATTTTAAGCTTATAAATAAGCCAGTTGGTCTCAGCTTATTTCTGTCTTTCCTTATTTTGAGCTTATTCGTAAGCGTTTCACATAACACTTGTAAAATAAAATGTGTAGACTTATAAAACTTGCATAAATAAGTCATATGACATGCGTTTCATGTAGGCTTAGTTTAGTCTAGTGCCGGTTTACATTTAATGTTGTTTTTCCGAGTTACGTAATTTAACTTAACTGTTACACGTAAAAGTAAACATGTAAAGGTTTAAAGTAAATAGTTTTGAGTTTATTGACTTAAAATGACCTAAAAAATACGGATTGTCACAATTTATACCACCCGTACATCTAATTTTGAATCCATGACACCTATACTATTACTCTAGTATAATCCTTATGGTTTATTATAAACCGTATACAACTTCACACCATCGATATGCACAAACATTGAAGCTCACAAAGAAGAGCTACTCCTTATAGTATTCAGCCCTCGGAAACCACCCACAAACACTCATGATTTGACTTATCTACTAAGACTACTAAGAACTTCCCATGGAAGTATCAAACCCTAACAAGACCTTCTCCCGATCTTGGCTTAACCACAAAGGTACAAGTCTCATTACACCCGTAAACAAAATGAATATAAGTGATTGTTTGAACCAATCCTAACCTAACCTAGAGACTCGATTATATTAGAAAAGGTATAGAGAAGAAGACCCTCGACATAACACACAAGTGTAGATTAAGTACTTGCGTATCTCTCTTACGGAGATGTGTTCTTTTAATAAGATGGTAAGAGAAGAGATTAGAACATAATAAGATATCAGACTTAGAGGGATTAGAGAGAAGATATAAAAGAGAAATAATAAATGACAAGAGATGAGGAATACACTAGCCAAGAGGGGTATTTATAGACCAAGCCAAGGAACAAAAGCTTGATTAGAAGCTGGCGCGCCAGGAACATCTTCTGTTCTCGGTTTGGTTTATAACATCCTGTCTTGCTAAACTCCCATGTGCACAAGGTCAACCAACTCATATAGCCATTTGTTAAAAATATTATGTGAAGTGTTAAAAATATATTTTAGGGTGTTTGTCCATTTTCAAAGAGAAAGGAAAAAACCAATGGACAAAGGGATTATCCTTGAGTATTCTCTAAGGTTGGATAATAAAATGCCTCCTAAATTTGAAATTCAAAATTTAATTTAAAGTTGTAAGAAGATTGAGTGTAGAAGTGGAATTGTGAGTTGTAAAAACATGCGAGGGTAACATTTAAAATTCAAAATCAAATGTTGTGTGAGAGGGTTGAGTGTATTGTAAGCAATGTTATGACAATGTGTAAGGTTGTGAGAGAGGTGTGAGTGATGTGACACTTGTCACTAGTTGGCATATGCTTAACTTGGAGAAGAATGGTGGATCTTGTAAGAGGGAAGATTTGAATTTCAAATTCTAATGAGTTGGATGTGAGTTGGAAAGGTGAGTGAATGAGTGAGTGATTTGTGAGTGAGTTGTAAAGTGGGTTGAGATATGACATATAGGAGCTTATGTCAGGGACAATGGGATCAGCTTGATTAAACAATCATTGTTTGAATGTGGATGTTAAAGGTTGTGAGAGGGTTGGGTGTAAGAGAAACAAGTGTGTAAGAGGTGTGAGTTGGCACGTTTAAAATCAAGCTTGGGAAGGAAGTGTGTTATAAAAGAATGGTGAGAAATGATCTATTGTTCTAGTTAGGAAAAATATGAAAGTATAACGTGTAGGAATATGTAATATGGACTTGTATAGAATGTTGGGGACAAACTAATGATTAAGGTAATGTTTAATAGGTAGTGGAAGTAATTGGGATTGTGTAGAGAATGTAGGGGACAAGAATGTTATTGTGGAAGTGTGTATAACATTTGTTTGTTGGGAAATAAAAGTGTATAAAAAAATTCAACTTCCAAATACACAAACTCAAATAGTCAAATGACATAATCTAAGATTAAGCAACAATAAGCATAATCACTACTCAATTTGATGCAAACAAGATAAGTGCTTTGTGGTATGTGCTTAATTACACATACCATTTACTTATAAAAACGAGCCTAAATGACCAAAAACAGACATAAAATGCCAAAAATATGTGTGTTTTGCTATTTATGTTGTGTAGGTATCGGATATTCACTAAAGGACAAAAATCAAGCAAAACGGACAAAATCGAGCACGGGATGGAAAAGCGTAAAAAGTCAAAGTCAAAGTCAAAGTCAACCAAGTCAAAGTCAAAAGTCAAAGATAAGGCCGATACCGAAGAGATACTTAATGGGCTCACCCGCACCCATGTAATGGGCCGGGTCAGCCCATTAAGCATCTATGTACAAGACTTTTAAGACTTAAGTCTTATTAAACCCTTTTAAACCCATTTTATGATAACCGGCTCAAACCCTAAGGCCTAAATACACATAACACCCATTAACCATAAACCCTATTACCCATTATTTCCATCTGTAGACCTCAAGGGACTACATTGTTATCCAAAGAGATTAACAAAGGCAAACAAGTATTACAAAAACATAGTATAACCCCGCATACCTCCAACCAAAAGCCCATTTGTACCCAAATCCAATTTCCCGCCAATAATACTATTCATCATCCCTGTCTGTTTCCTTATAACACTCCTTCACCCAAAAACGCCACTTTACCCCCTCAACCTGCCACTTTATTTTCCCCAATCAAATCAAAGCCCAAATCCACAATGGCAATCCCATAACTCTTATTGGCTTATGACAAAAGATAACAAATTGAAGGCGTGGTTGTAGATCAACCCCTTGAGGAGCACAGATCAAATTGGATGGCTTAGAAGGATGAACCGTAGCTCTCTTCACATAGAAAACACACCTCATTCCAATTTTACACAAGTAAAGATCCACACAAACAAGTCCACAAGGGCCCAAGACCTTGACGTTTTTTCTATATAAATGCAGTGTACATATTGTCAGCCTAAAGGGCATCTAGTTTTTTAAAGTTTTTAGTTTCCAGCTTACATTAGTTTTATTGTACTTATTTTTGAAAGTTTTGTACTGTATTTCTTTAAATATAATGAACAATCCTAAGTTTTATTGTTATATTCCTGTTTTTAATAATAATTGCCATTTATGTTTTTTAAAAAGTAGTTGTTAAGCTCTCAAAATCTGTTTTATACTACTTACTTAAGCTATTTTACTTAAGCACTATAAGTTTTTCCATAACTAATAGTTTTTAAGCCATTTTATACAAAAATCACTCAAAAACACATTTGGAAGAATAAGCCAAAAAGGAGGCTTTATAGGGGTTTTATAGCTTTTTTACACAAGCACGAGGCAAGAAGATGAGAAAGTTTCTTTTCCTAAATATGAGCTCTTTTATCCTGTTATTGAGCAAGGGACTTTGTAAGTCCTCAATTGTCATTTTTGTAGCTTATATTACTGTTCAATGACACAGCTTTATACACTAGCTTATTACTGTTTATGTTGCATATTATTCATGTTTAATGCTTATTTTATGGCTATTTTCTTGATTGTTATTAAAATTTTCATTTGTTCAAGTTTTTTTAGTTAAGATGACTGCTAGTTTAGGCTTTTCATACTGCTTATCTTGTTAACTATGTTAATTGCTTATTCTGTGTTATGATGCTTATTTATCTATTAGTTTATCATATATAAAGTCTTGTTTTTAAAAGTTTTTATAAGCTCTCTTAGACCTGGTTTAGCTTAAAAAATTTGTTTTTTTTCAAGTTTAAAAGGGAGTGTTTGGATTTAAACGGGCAAAATGGGTCAAATTGTTTAAAAAACTGTTTGATTTCAGAGTTTGTTTTAAAAGCTTTGTAAGAGTTTTTAAAGCTTAAATTAGTTTTAAGGTGGTTTGTTCTAATAGTGTTTTAAATCTGTGTTATCACAAACAGAGTGGGAAAACGTATTTGGAGAAGCTTTTGTAAAACAACTTTGTAAGTGTTTGGGTCTTGAGTTGTTTTAAGTGTTAAAATGCGAGTAGGAACAAGTTTAGTTTAGTTTAATCGTTATTTTGTAAAAGTTTTTACTCAAAATCTGTTCAAGGATAAAAAACACCATTATTATTAGCAAATTTAAAGATAGTTAAAATAGGTTTTAGAAATCTAAAAAATTGGTGCACAATTAGATCTTAAGGATAAATTTGATCGTTTTAGGCTTATTTGTTAGTTTAGACTTATTAGATAATCTGAACTTAGGGCTGAATTTTAGCCCATTTTGTCTTTTATAAAAAATCTTGAAAAACTCAGGCTCATACTGTGAGTGAACAAGTTTTTTTTTAATTAGTTTTTTTCATGGCCTTATTTGATTTTAAAATACTTTAGATTCTGCTGAATTAGATAGTCCTTTTAGCATAGGCTTTAAGGATTACAAGAGTTATTTTTTTTCCATAAGGTTTCTATTTAGTTGCTTAAAAATAGCCTCAAAAAGTGTAATCTATAAATAATGCTGGTTTGGATTAGCAGGTTTAGGGCCAAATAGCTTATTGCCTATTTGAGTTTATTGAGCCTAGTTGCGGTTTGCTTAATTTGTGTTTAGAATTGCTTAATTAGGTGTATTAGATATTTGTCTTAGAGCTTCTATTTTGTTCTACTTTACTTATTTAGTTTTAAGAGCAAAAAAGTACAAATTTGTGCTTTTAGTTTAGAATTTTTTAGTTTAAAAAGCTTTAATTAATCTGTCATTTTAAGCTTAGTTTTAGTTTTTGCTTTATTTTTTTTCCATAAGCTGCTTTATTAGGAATATCTTTAAGTCATTTTTAGCTTGTTTTGCTTTTTTCTCATTGCTTAATGATTCTAAAAAAATTCAAAAGTTTTTGCTAAAAAAGTTAATTAGTATAAAAGGTTAAAACGTTTACTTTTAAATTAGCTTTATTAAAGGTCTTATTTGTTGGATTGCTGTAGAAAGTCATTGAACAAAAAAGTGCTTTATTTTCAAGTCCCTAAGCTCTATCTATAAAAAATTTTATGCAAAAATAAAAACATTGGGAAATTAGGAAGTCTAGGGTAAGCAAGGCTCGAACCCTGGACCTCACAACCTCAACCAAAGCTTTTAACACAACACACACAAACCACTCTGCCCTTGGGTCTTTTCCGTTTTTATTTGCACACATTAATCTTTTAACCCTTTTTAGTCAGTTTTAGCTATAAGCCCTTCTTGGCTTATAATTTCGCTAATTTTGATAAGCGCCTAGGTTTCTCCATTTTTATTATTCTAATTCAACATTGATTTCAATAGGACTTTTCCCTATTTTCTTAAGGATTTTTCGATAATTAGTTTTTAATATTTTTATATTAATTAAAAAACCAAAACAATTTTTAAATTCATATTAAAATTAATAATAGTCAAAAAAATAAATTCTTTTAAAAAAAATTTCTTTTAAATCATTTAGATTGTCAAAAATTTTAATTTTGCATTCGGGTATGGTTAAAATTTAGATTTATGTTTTTTAAAGAACAGATTAGGATCCATTCTAATATCATTTTTAGATTTTTAAGGCTTTAATTCAGATTCGTTTTAGGTTTCTTTAATTGTCTTTGCTTAATATTAGAAGAGTTAGAAATATAAACCTAAATAACTTTAAAACCATTTCAAACGCGTAGATCACGAACAGTAACCTCCGATTTTCAATTTCACGGTCTCGACGGGAAACGACCCGAAAGGGATTTCCTTTTTAAGGTTTTATTACTTTGGGTTTATAAAGTGAATAAATCTTTATTTTGGAAGAAAAGGGAGTGGCGCAGGACTGGAGGCCTTAATCTTATTATTAATTTGTTCTTAATCCTATTAATATATTTCTATATTTATATTATATTTATATATATTAAGCGACGAGTCACTTTGCATCATAAGTAAAGAACTTCCCGTAAAAGGAAAGCATGCATTTACGCAAAATGACCTTGACTTAGTTTGACCAATAAGGGAGTAAACCCGTTACTTGATTAGAGAATATGTATGCACGGATTATGGTTATATGAATGCTTTCATTTGATGGTATATTGAAAGTAGGAATGTCCTAGGTTTGAGAGAAAAATTTTCTCATTGGCTAGGGACATTTTAGTTAAGATTTTGAGTTAGCGTATTTCAAAAACGGGAAGGATTGATTTGGTCATCTCTCTTAGTCCAAACCTCGTTGCGAGTTTACTTAATAGCTCAATTATCATATACATACCTGTATTGAAAGATCCATATTTATCGGGTAAGAGGAAAGCCGACTTTTAAAATTCAAGCTGTTCTTGATCAGATAATGGCGCGCTATTGGCACATCAGCTAGCGCGGTAGAACGTAATTTGGTTTGGCTTGTTGTTTGGCTATCGTTTGTGATTTCATTTGTCTTGAACATTTATTTGTCATCGTTAAAACATAATGGAGACTTAGTCAATGTTGCACAAACAATCTCCCCCTTTTTGATGATGACAAACAAATTCACAGAAGCAAATAAAAATAAAAAATGTTGCGTAGATGAAAAACGTCGTTGATGTAGCTTACGTCTTTATCTTGCCTTGTAATTTGGTGAAGCTTGACCTTTGTCTTTACCCATGAGCTCTTGCTCTTGCTTTCTTCCCCCCCTTTTGTCAAAGCAAAAAATGCGGGATTCATTGTGATCTTTCACATAAGCATTATCAAAGGTAGAATGTGTAAGGTAAACTAAGGTAAACTAAAAACTTAAAAACCAAAAAATAGAAGGTTGCGCTCTAAAGAGAGCTTTCACACGTCGTGTGATAAATGAGGTCACACGCCGTATGAATGCACATGTAGTGCACTATAGAAGAGTACACGCCGTATATATGCCCTAGAGAAAGATCTGTTAATACAATTAATGTCTAAAAACTTTATTTATATTTTTTGACTTATCTACGTTTTGATAATCACAAAATGTAAAAATATTTAACGAAAAAATAAATTGTTGCGATATTTAATCTATACATTCTCTTTATGTTTTGGTGATGACAAATGATAACATCAAAGAATTAATACTTTTATATATTAAATTCCCGTGTTTATTGCCCCACTTTATACTATTTTTATATGAATTCGGTACTTAATTCATTTATTTAGGGAATTCAGGTACTTAGAGGCGTTGGAACGAAAAAGATGCGGAAAAACGACAAAATGAAGAAAATACAACTAGAACCGCATTATGGAAGCTTAGAAGATATTATGGCATAACGTCCCGCAGGAGTTACGCCGTAATCAATTATTAATTACGAAGAATTGGTGCAGACGAGTCATTACGGCGTAACGTCTCGAAAGAGTTACGCCGTAAAATATTTATTACTAAAGACAATTATGGACTAAGGGTTACGGCGTAACGTGACGATTAAATTACATCGTAACCAATTTTATTACTATGAGAAGGAACGTTGCGTCAAAAGGTTTACGGCGTAACGTGGCCGATGCCGTTACGCCGTAAAGATGAGTCATTACAGGGACGAAAGCTGTGCAAAAGTTATTGAGTTTCAAGGAAAAAGTGAATTTATAAATAAACTTCAGGGGCCAAACTCGCCAAAAGACAAAAGATCACATTTATTATATATATGATATCAAATTATATCATTCATTCATTCTCTGGTGTACAACAGAAAAGAAAGGAAAGAGGAAAAAGGTGTTCGAGCAAGGTGTAGGGCAAACCCTTCGGGGTTTGCCATGGCGTTCGACTAGGGGATCGAGAGCATTAATTTAACATAGTTTGTAATCGTACTTCAATTTATTTTGGTCAAATATAATCACCCATATTATTTTGATTGAGCAGATCATGCGGTTTAATTTATTGATGTTATGTTATTAATTGTGTTTTATTATGTGTTCTTGGCATTTAATTATTTTAATTATCTTTTTTGATTATTAAGTTATGATCTCGTTGTTTTATTGCTATCTTTATTATTTTATGTAGTGCATTTAAGTGATCCTTGTGCCCTGAGTAGGAATTGATTTGAGGTTGAGTGTAGTCAAGGATCTATATGATCTCAAAGACCTTGGCACATACGATTGACTGCAAGTTGACCAATACATGTAGCCGTTCGTCCTAGATCAATTAGGCGATCCCTTAACATTAATATCCGGTTTGGTGTGCAAGCTAATTAGGAGACCACCTATTTAGGATTAAGTGTATCTCGTAAAATAAGTGGTTGTAAAATTGCGACAAGACATTGCACTAGAAATCATAGTAATTAATTGCGTTCTTCTTTTCTAGTTTTCCACCACAATACCAATTCCCTTTTCGACCGCAAGGCTTACCACCCAAGCATCCTGCAATAATTCTACTAAAATTCCAAACATGCTTTCTTTACTGCTTTCTTAGGTAGATTAATAAACCAGTTAGACAATTAGAGACACAAACCGTTCTTTGGGTCGACACTCGTGCTTACCAATCACTACACTATACACGATAGGGTACACTGCTCTTTAGTGCATAGGAATAGTCAAGGTAGTTAGGGTTTTATAAATGTAAAACCTGACGTAGTTTTATTTGAAAGAAATTGCGCATCAACAAACATGTAACTTGTAACACATAACGTAAAGTGCTCAAGTTACTCATTTACACAAATAATCAAAGTATTCATACGACAACATCTCTTAACGTCTCAAGTCTGCTTCAACTAAGTTTGCACCCGACGTAAATCACTTAAAGGTATGAATAAATAAATGCTTAATTTATTTGTGATCAAAGGAATTTATTTTTTCTAAACCTTACATTTTTATAAAATATAACAAATATTTTTAAAACTTATAGAAAACATTTTTGGTATTTACAAGAAATGTTTTATTCAAAATAAATATTTTGAATTCAAATTTTCCCCCTCAAAATGAATAAAACTGCTCTAGAAAACACCTCCCCTGTTTGTGTTTAAAAATTGAGGCCAAGTACCCTTAATGATTTTTTCATGTGAATATATTTTCTAAAGGACAAGTAGTCTGCTAAAAGCATTTATGTTTCTATTCGTTCTATCTGGTTTAAATGCTAAACACTAGTTTAAATTCACGAGCTGTTGATAGTGAGTAGGAAGACGCAATTAGGGTGACATGAAGGATGGACATGTGTGGAGATGTCCAAGTTAGCCTGTGATGGAGGCTTGAGTCTAACTTAAAGACTCGGTTTTAAAAGAAAAGTGCTTTTCGAGAGACATCCCGACCTATGCTGTTAGTTTAGTTTATTTCCTTTCTGCATTTAGGTGGGTTTGTATTTTTCTTACTTGGTTTTGCAGGTTCGAGGTCTCCTCAACTCGTTATATGTGGTTAAGTGGTTACTGTAATACAGCAAATTACAGTGTAACTATAAGGGTTACAACGTAATTAATATTGTTATGGCGTAATGTTTCATATGATTACGCCGTAACAAGATATAATAATTTTTCAAAATTTTCAAACCACATATTACGACGTAACTCATTCAATGGTTACGCCGTAATCCCTTCATGCAAATCATTAAAATGTTTGAAACTTTACAAAACCATGTATATTGGTAAATGAACTTTGTGTGTATGTTCTCTGGAAACCCTCACGAGACTTCACTCGTCCACTTGGGCCACCAAGTGTTTTAAAAGGCTTGTTGCATACGCTAAATTCAACCGTGATTCCTACGAAAGTGAGTTAGGTCTTGTAAAGTTTTGTATATTTTGTGCTATTTGGTGGTTTCTATCCTGGTTTATGCTTTTGGTATTAGTCTTTCTTGTAGTTATACAAGTAATTCACAGGAGGGGTGCTAGGATGCTAATCAAGCTGCGAGGAAGCATTCCAAATCAGTCTAGTTGAATGCTTTATAAGAGGATGGTGAAGTTTCCTGTGATAGTAGAAGTGCTCAAAGAAGTAGACTTGGAGCATGGCTTAGAGCATGCTGTCTCTTCATTGTACCAAGCAAATCTAGGGGAGTCTTCCGTTCTAATTCTACTCTTGTTCTTGAATTTTCATTTCCTTAATTGTACAATAGGGACATTGTACAAACCAAGTGGGGGGATGGGAGTAGAATTTTCACTTGACTAGTATTTGCCTTCGATCTTCTAGTTTTCTTTGAAAAATTATGCCAATTTTAAAAATTTTGACATGTTTTTCCTAATAAACTAGAATTAATCTTTGCCGAGCGTACTATAACCCTTTATTCCAATTGGTGAGGTTAAGCCTAAAAATTCTGTTTTCATGTATTATACAAAAATTCACCAAAAATATGAGTGTGCCGGTAGTATTGTAGACTTTAGAACTTGGCTTGTACATCTTGTCAAGACCTAATTGGTTAGTTGGAATAGAGAGTTCAAGAAGGAAACATATTGGGAATTCACCCAAATAGCCTTTATGTGTGTGTTTATCGACTTGTCACACTGACTTATCGACCTCCCCGTGTAAAACCCTTTGTTGAACTCAATATTAGTGCAAGATACCCCTAGATCACCTTGTTAAACCAATCCCTGTTTAGACCCTATATGTTTCATTACACCATTTTGCCTTAGCCTACCCTGTAGTCTTTATTTTTCTTCGTGTTGAAATCTCTAGCTATTTAAGTCCATGGTTTCGGGGGAATGGGAATGAAAATTTCATGCATTCGTAGAAGACCAATCAATTATGATCTATAAAGACCCCCTTGTATCATCACTTTTGATGTTGTTCATCTCAAGTGGGGGGATGCGCGTATAATATCAAATACTGCAGGGGCAATAATAAAAAGATATAAACTCCTGTAGCATTTGCATGTTTTAGATAAAAAAAAGGAAGAGAAGAAAAGAGGGTGCAACTAAAAAGCCACCCAAGTGCTAAAAATGTAAAGATGGTGCAAATTAAGTCATCTCAATAATTATGAAGAATGGAGCTAGTAGCACATTATTGCACCAAGACATCTTAATAATTATGAAGAATGGGGCTAGTAGCCCATTATTGAAGATCCGGTTTTCAAACCCAGACTCTTGGACCCATGGATGGACAGTAGCTAGTTATGACAACCTTAGATTACTTTAGACTATTTGTTTCGTGTTTTTATCTTAACAACAATTAAAAGTGTATCCCATGTCTATCCTAACCCTTTATATAACCCAATAAACCAATGTCACCCGTGTTTCCTTTGAGAATTGTTTAGACCCTATCTCTAGTTGGTGGAGATTTGTGTACTTGCCAAGCCTATGATAGAATACATGCTATGACTGAGCAGTTGAGTGATCACCAAAAATGAAACACATAGATTACTGAGAGTATGAGTGTGATTTGTTTTTTTTCTCGTCTGAGGTGCACGGTTCTAGAATTTTTAGCATAATAAATCCATAAATCATATCTTCCTTAAAAACCTAGGGAGATATCTTTTTAAGAATTATTCTAACGGTTCAGAGGGCAAGTAAAAATCAAGTGGGGGGATATTTGATAACATCAAATAATTAATACTTTTATATATCAAATTCCTATGTTTATTGCCTCACTTTATATCATTTATATATGAATTCGGTACTTAATTCATTTATTTGGGGAATTCAGTTACTTAGAGGCGTTGGAACGGAAAAGATGCGGAAAAACAACAAAATGAAGAAAATACAACTTGAACCGCATTGTGGAAGCTTAGGAGATATTACGACGCAACATCCCGCAGGAGTTACGCTGTAATCAATTATTAATAACGAAGAATTATGTTAGCCTCAATTTATTGAGTCGAACAAGGAAGCTCGGTCACTCTACGATGGAGCTTCGGTCTTTAATTAGTTAATGTTGTAATAAAATATTATCGGGAATCGGGCTCGATAGATAATCTAATATTGTATATGTTTCGGGTTTAATCCCAAACAAAACCCGAGCCCGGGTCCTAGTTAAATATCCCACGCGTCTTAGGGATATATATATAGATATTTTCCATTTGAAAATATCTAACTCTCATAATCTCAAAATATCTTTTTTTTCTAAAAATCTTTTTCTCTCATCATCTCTTTCTCTAACTCTTACTCTCTTTCTCTTTTCTTATTTTCGATTTGTATTTGTGTGTTATGAAGTGAAGCTAATCAAGAACCTACAATTGGTATCAGAGCCTCGGGTGGATAGCGTGGTTTTTTTTGTTGTTGTAAGCTTATTAGATTCGGCAGTTGGGTTGCTTCATCACTCGGCAACAATACTTTTTCGTGGCTCTTTTTGATGTTGGAAACGCCTAGCTAGAGCTCACAAATTCTCGGCTTCATTGGGTTATTTATAGTGGAAGAAAGAAATCGACGATATAAAGAAATCCCCTTGATGTATGCTCCCCCTCGTTCGGGGTACCAAGGGATCGATCTTACAAAAATTGTTTGCTACAAAACAAAGTTAGAGGTACAAGTGCAAGACAAATATCTTTTAATCATAACATTGAATTCTAGTCACCCAAAAGAGAGTTTTATTCAGCAATCAAGAAACTCATACAATAGCAAATGCAAGTAATACATTCATAAAACTAGAGCTAATAAGAGATAAGACAAATTCATACTATATTTGTATGAATTATTACAATATAAAGTAGGTAGTCATAAAATAAAGACATAAATGTAGAAGATGCCATAAACAAAAGATGAGTGGTCGATTATTTAGGTAGATTAATCATATGAGAATGATTAATTAAAGAGGGAAAAGGAGAGGGTTGGTGACACATGATTTGAAGGGGTATGAGTTTGAGGTATGAGATGAGTGAGAAGAAAGTGAATGAAGTTGATTTTATTTCTCAAGGAGTGGAATTGGTGCCTAGAAAACTTGCAACAATGACAAAAACTTGAGTGGAGTTCAACTTGAGCATGAGAAGGAGGATGAATTGGTTGCGGTGGTGGTGAAGGTGGTGCATGAATGTAGGCATTGAATGGGTTAGTGTGTGAATCAAGGATGGTGGAAAAGTTGTGAAGTTGGTTGATTATTTGATCTCTTAATGGATTGTATGATGGTGGTGAAGGAGATTGTAAATAGACTCTTGGAGGAAGTAGAGGTGAGTCTTTTTGGGAAGAAGGTGATGATTTTGGAGTGGATATTTTACGTTTCCATACTTGTCTTACTGACATTCTTGGTTTTCTAAAGAAGTTGGAATGGTGGTTTGAGCAAGACATTGATGATGAAGGAGAGGAGGATGAAGAAGGTGAAGGTGGTAGTAAAGTATGAGAATGGGATGATTTAAATAATGGGGAAGATAGGATAAAATGGCAAAGCATTGTTTGGATAGAAGAGGATGCGAAAGATGGTTTAGCTAAACAGGGAAATGCCAGCTTGAGTATGTAGGTAAGAGGGTCAAAGATACAGAAAAAGAGGCAAACTCAAAATTTTTGTTCCCTCTTGGCGGCAGTCCTATATCATCAAGCAGTCCTAAATATATTGGGGGGCCGCCGTGTATTTATGGGGGCCGTTTTCTAGAAAAAAATGAAAATTTCTAGTTTTTCCTTTCTTAAGTCCAGTGATTTCGACATCTACCAAATTCAAGAATCAACTAATTCAAGCAATAATATGTGGTCCTAAACTAGCATACAAATCATTTAGCAAGTACTAGCATTGTTAGCATGTCACATTCCTAAATTTTGCTAATCATAAAGTGTTTATAGGATGATAAAATGGAGAGAGTCATCCAAGTCAAATGTAATTGTCATTTGCCATTCCTAGTCCTATATATTAAAAACATAATGTATTAAATAAGAAAAATAATAATAATAGTCTCTAATTGTTATGCCAACATGTTTACTTCCGTTTTCCACCCATCATGTTCTTGAGAGCTTGTCCAGTTGACCTTAACCCTTCCCGGTAAGCATCTCGTAGTTGAGTTTGAAGATTTATAGTTTCGGAGAGATAGGTGTTCAAGTTATGACTTTCATGAGGAGGGTTTTGACGGACTCTAGAGACAACATTGGACAAGGAGGAGATGTTTTAGGATGGAGAGGAAGAATTAGAATGAAATGATTCATCATCATTTTCATCAATGGTATCATCCAACGGGTGAGATAAGGATGGATGATTTAAAGTGGTGGAGGAGGATCTAGCATTTGATTCATAAGGTCTTTTCTTGCCATGATCTGATCGCGTCTTTCGCTCATAATGAGGAGCGAGGAGAGGCATGACTCGATTATGTGAGATGTAGAGATCAATTGCTAACTCAGGAAAGACGGACACAACATGTTTGAACAATCTAGTCAAAAGCATTCCATAAGGTAGGAGTTCCTTAGGTTTGTTTCGAGTCTTTTCCATTCTTTTGAGAATGAAAAATGCTAGATTGTATCGAGTGGAGGTTTCAATGCAATAAAGCATATGACAAAGACACGCGGAGACATGATCCTTATGACCTCCTAGACAAATGGCGTTTTCACAAATGATATCAACCCATGGTTTCATATGAGGTTGAATTTCGCGAGTTAAGATTTTGTTTTTGTCGACGACAATGGTTTTCTTGTTTTTAGTACGAGTGACTTGACCTTGTCGAGGAATTTGAATGAAAGACTTGACGACATTTGGAGAAGGAGGAGTGGTTTTATAACGACCTTTACTCGGAACACTTATTGACAAGTAGTCGAGTGACCACATGTCGGTGTGTGACACTTGACCTTTGAATGGTATTTTTAAGATTTGACCGAATTCCTCGAGAGTGAGAGAGAATGACTTACTTTGTATAACAAAGTTGACCACAAAATGACCCGTGGAGTTATAATCAAAAGTTAGTTGACTATAGAACTCGAGAACAAAACGAGGAACAATTTTTATGTTCAACAAACAATCAAAATTCATTTATTAATAACTTAGCAATGGACTAGGACTACATTGTTTTTTAAAATTTTAACTCACAACCCTACCCTCATGAAAGTATCGTTTTTCTAGACTTGCAATTGTGTTTTGTAAGGGTTGATTAAATTCTTTTGGTATGAATGGAATGTAGTTTCGGGTCTTTTGATGATCTAGTGCGGTAATTTGAGGCATTGTTACCTAAAATAAAACAATCAAAATCATACTTTAATATCTTGCACATGTGTTGATATTTTGAGTTCGTGCCTAGTGTGTGCCTAGATGTAACAAATGTGGAGTAACGATTAACTCGACCTAAAAATTAAAATCTTAAGAGTTAATCCAAACACTCCTTAGTTTGATTTTGCTCATCCAAACATGTCGAAAAATACATATGAATTATATATCTTGACCTTTGTTCTTGATGATCTTAATGCATGGTTTTTAAATCGTTTTAGTTGTATAAAACAATGCATAACTACAATTTATTATGTTCTATTATGAGTGATTTGTATAATAAATTAAGTTTATAGAATAAAATAAAAAAAAAGTTTTGGTTCAAAATCAATTTATTCAACATGCATCACTAATGTGTGCAATCCATGTTTCGTAGCTTATTAGACTATACATTGTATCCTAGTAGTCTTAATTGTACAATTGAAAGAAATATTGATAATCCCCAATTTCAATTTTTGTGTTCATCATGAACCCTAGACTCAAATTGAAAGAAAATAGATGAAATGACTTACAATTGATCATCTTTAGGGTGTTAGGGGTTATTATTGGTGTTGATTAGATCTTCAATTTTAGTTTTAATGGTTGATTTTGAATTTTTAAGTTGTTTTGTTCATTTTCGTCGCTACACAGAAGAAGGAGTGTGTTTGGTTTTATGATTTGAATTTTTTTGACTAAGTGAGGAATATACGAGTTTTCTGATGGCGGTCCCATATAGTCAGTCAGTCCCAAATATATTAGGGGGCTGCCGAGGATATGGGGGCCGCCCTCAGTGAGGGAATTTGGACTTGGTTTTGATGAAAATTTTACAAGGAAGAGTGACATTTTAATTTGTATTTCGTAAATTAATAGTACTTAAAGTGCTTTGGATAAAGTATTTTAAGTTGTCACGACACGGAAATGGAACTCGGACTAGAATTGAGACAGAAGAAAGAGAATCGGTGTGTTCCATCATTCCTAAACCAAGACGTAGATAGTTAAACGATTCACGTTTAAGGGGTTTCGTAAGAATGTCGGCGATGTTGTCGACGGACGGCACTTTTTCGATTGAGATATGTCCTTTCTGGACATTATCACGAAGAAAGTGGTGACGAATTTTGATGTGTTTGGTTCGAGAATGTTGCACCGGGTTTTTGCTAAGGTCAATCGCACCTTTATTGTCGCACATGATCGGGACGTCATCGAGTCGAACGTCGTAGTCGATAAGAGCTTGTTTCATCCATAGTGCTTGTTGACATGCCTTTCCGACGCTTACGTATTCGGCTTCGGTAGTGGATATAGCAAGAGCGGTTTGTTTCTTCGAGAACCAAGATGTCAAACAACATCCCACAAACGTACAAATACCGCTAGTTCTCTTTCGGTCCACATAATCTCCTGCATGATCAGAGTCGGCATATAATACTGTTTCTATGTCGGTCCCCTTAGGATACCATAATCCTAAGTGCGTAGTGCCTTTAATGTATCGGAAGATACACTTAACCGCTTCAAGGTGAGAGGTTTTAGGAGCCTCTTGGAAGCGGGCACAAAGGCAGACACTAAACATGATATCTGGCCTACTTGCCATTAGGTATAATAGACTACCTATCATGCCTCGATACTTGGTACTATCTACCGACTCACACTCTTTGTCTTTCGTAAGTTTGGTATCGGAGGACATGAGGGTTTTCATTGGTTTAAATTCTTCTAAGCCAAATTTCTTAAGCATTTCTTTAATATATTTAGATTTATTAAAGAAAATACCATCTTTCATTTGTTTTATTTGTAGTCTAAGGAAGAAGTTAAGTTCACCCATCATGCTCATCTCGAACTCGTCATGCATGATTTTGGCAAATTCATCACAATGTCTTGACAAGTCAAGCCGGATATAATGTCGTCGACATATATTTGAACGATGATGAGGTTAGAACTTTTCTTCTTAGTAAAAAGAGTGTTATCTATCATTCCCATTTTATATTCATGTTTAATAAGAAAAGGTTTTAATCTATCATACTAAGCTTTGGGTGCTTGTTTAAGACCGTATAAAGCTTTCTTTAGTTTATAAACATGCTCTGGTTTTTCAAAGTCAATAAATCCTAGAGGTTGTGCCACGTATACCTCCTTTTTGATAAAACTATGCAGGGATGCACTTTTTACATCCATTTGGAATAGCTTAAAATCTAAAGCATAACCATAAGCTAATAGTATCCTAATTGACTCAAGTCTAGCAAGTAGGGCATAAGTTTCATCATAATCGATGCCCTCTTGTTGATTATAGCCTTGAGCAACTAACCTATCCTTATTTTGAGAAACAATACCGTTCTCGTCTAACTTATTTCTAAACACCCACTTAGTTCCTATGATTGTCATATTCTTAGGTTGTGGAACTAACTCCCAAACGTCGTTAGCAATGAATTGATTTAATTCTTCTTGCATAGCGACTATCCAACTATCATCCGTTAAGGCTTTATTCACATTCTTAGGTTCTATAGTTGATATAAAACAAAAGAAGTTACTTTGGTTTTGGGCTAGTGATCTAAGGGATCTTTGGTTAAGGTTTCCTATAACATTTTCTAATGGATGGTTCCTAGATTCCTTAATATTTACTATTTTGTCAATCTCAAAAGTTTCATCCTCAATGTCATTTTCTAGGTTTTTCTTTTCGGTAACCTTAATTGCTTCCTCTTCATCTAAGTCATCATCCACCAAGGGTGATATCTTAGAGGGTGTAGGAGTTTCATCGAATGTCACGTTGAGTGATTCTTCGAGTTTCCTAGTATGTTTGTTATGGATGATGTAGGCTTTAATATTTTACGAGTAACCCAAAAAGATACCGTCGTATGACTTTGGGTCAAACTTTGTAAGGTAGTCATTAGTGTTTAAAATGAAGCACTTGCTTCCAAACACTTTAAAGTAATCTAGAGTAGGTTTCCTACCTTTTAAGAGTTTGTAAGGTGTTTTTCCTAAGAGGGCTCTAATTAGGATTCGGTTGAGAATGTATGTTGAAGTGTCTACTGCGTTACCCCAAAACTTTTATGGTAACGATTGCTCATTCAACATATTCCTACCCATTTCTTGAAGTGTCCTATTTTTCCTTTCAACCACGCCATTTGATTGAGGAGTGCGTGGAGCTGAGAAGTTGTGTGTAATTTCATTGGCATTACAAAACTCTCCAAATTGCACCTCATTATCAAATTCCCTATTGTGGTCGGTTCTTATTGACACTATTGTAAATCCTAATTGGTTTTGAATTTTCTTACTAAATATTTCGAATTGATCGAAAGCTTCGGTTTTGTCCTTAAGGAATCTAGTCTAAGTATACCTAGAGTAGTCATCTACTATGACTAAGGTGTATCGGTTTCCTCCGTTACTCCGTACGGCAGTGACCGAAGAGCTCCATATGAAGGTGTTCTATGCATTCTAGTTCGTTGAGACTATATTCTATGCTTTTAGTCGTATTTTTCAGTCATTTACGACGTCATCTTTTTACTAATTATTTTTTAGTACAGTTTACATTTAATTCTTAATTATATATAGTTAAATCGCGTAAACATAAAATAACCATCAATTTGCGTAAAACGGCAACACAAAAGAATTAAAGTTTACGTTCAAACATGCAATATATTTTTTTACGAAAGTATTAATCTACTTTTTTTATTTTATTTTTTTTGGTTGGTGTAAAAGGTTAAGTTTCGCAATTAAAACATGTAGGCATAACCGAATGCACCTAAAACCTTTTTCTACCGCTGAAAACAAATTACCCACTTTTATACCCAATACCTAATTTACTATATATCATCACATATAGGCAATTACATGGACGGATATGGAGCTAGAAGAACAAAGAATATCAAGTTTGAAAACTTATTTCTTTATTTCACTGAGATGTATCTCATCTTTTTGGAACATTTATATTATTTTTCTTACTATCTTCACTAGTGTCTTGAACCAAGACTCCATGAAACCCTCATCAAAATGTTTCCTTGGATTAGTCCTTATGTATATATTACATTAACTAGTGTAAGTAATGCAAGATACACTTTTCCGTAGCAAAATTTCACAAAACCTCTCTTAACTCCCTCCCTTTAGGGCTCGGCTACATTAATCATCCCCATTTATTTAACATTTAGCTTGATTTTATAAGACCATACCATAGCATACCACTTCCTTCCTACGATAAACTAAAGGTGTTGGAGTAGGCGTTGGCTATTCATATTGCAGATTTAATCAAGTAATTTAAGATTAGGATTTCTCTAGTTAGATTTACGTGGATTAATTTCTAATCTTGCAGGCTTGGTTGAGAGTTCTTAATCTAACTCTATGCCTTTATATTATATTTCCTCATCATAATTTAGAACTATAGGGTTTTCTATTAACACTGTAGGTATTTACTTTTAGTCTGTTTTTTGGGTGGTTCATGGTCATTAATAACCGAAATCCTACACTGTTAGGGGTTTTACATTGTTATATTGCGTGTTCTGTCTTGTGATGTTGAGTTTCATATACTGTGTCTATGAGAGGCGTTTGGGGTTGTGATGGGTTTTGGCTGTGGAGTTGTAGGTGTACTGGTGGGGGTTGGGGTATATGTTGTTGGTGTTAGTGGTGGTTTTGGGTTAGTGGTTTGGGTGGTGGCGCTGGGGTGTGGTTTGACTTGGGGGGTTGGGGGGGCAGTTTGGGTTACCCCTGTGAAGGGGGGGGGATGGGGGGGATTGGGGAGTGTGGGAGTAGTGGAGGTGGGGGAGAGGGGGGGGGAGGGGGGGGGGGGTAGTGTGTGCGAGGGGGGAGGAGGGGTGTGGGGAGGGGGAGGGGGGTGGGAGGGGGTGGATGTGTTTTTGGGGGGCTCTTGGTGGTGGTGGTGGTTGGGGGGGGGGGTGGATGAGGAGGACTGGTGGGTGGGTGTGTGAGGTAGAAAGGGGGGGGGTGTAGGTGAGTAGTAGGTTGGGGTGTTGGGTGACGGCAGGGCGGGTTGGGGGCGAGGGGGTGGGGGGGCGCGGATTCGGAGGGAGGGTAGGAGGCGGGGGGTAGGTTGGAGTTTCGTTAAAGGGGAATGTGGGGGATTTGGGGGGACCGTCTGGGGGGGTTTATTTTCTTTATTTTTTTCTTTGTTTTTTTTTTTTTGTTTTGTTTTTTCTTTTTTTTTTGTTTTTTTTTATACCTTTTTTCTTTTTTTTTATTTATTTTTGTGGCTGTTTTAGTTTGTGTTTAGACAGTAGGTTTTACATTTTATAAAGATAATACACTTCATGACGATTCCAAAATGATAAGAAACTCAAAAAACCGATTTATAACAAAAAAGATATGACGATTTCAAGTTTACGTTAAAATATAGCTTTATAAACTTTCTTTTATAAAATTTACTATTCAACACATGTAAACTTTTATTTTTAAAAATCATTAATATGTTAAAACTTTTAAAATACGAGAACGTATCGAAAGAATCGGCTCAAAACGGGAGTTAAAACGGAATAAGTTACTACATTTACGAGATTACGATAGCTAAATCTATAAAAATAATTATAACTGTTTATGAACTGTAAATCACTAATTCATCTGAAAAACTCAAATTTTTGAAAATGTTATATTTGGATAACTAGTATTAATCGAAGGCGTGGCGTAAGAACGAATAAAATCGGACTTTAAACGAGAAAGTTACGCCTATTTTTTCTAAGTATACTTATAATTTTTACTCTTTATAAATATGATTTCACTAAAACGATTAGATGGTGATGTAGCTATATAGAATTATATGTGGTATTAGTCAATCAAAGTACTATATTACTAGGGAGTTTCATAATGAGGCCTCTTCGGGGTGGCGTATCGACGAGTTGTTGGATTTACGATTTAAAGTGTCCTAGCTCCTCATACGTACTACATGACCTTTTATTATGATAGCCCGAACGATAGAATGATGAGCTATACCATAATTAAAGTGTTTAGTACTTTAAGACCTATATTGGATTAGGTTGGCCTTCGTATTCCTTCGTGACACATTTTTCATTCTATTGTGATAATTGTTTTGATTACACATTCACTCGAGGTGTTTCATAGCCCCATATATATCTACTTGTTTTACAAACTCTACGGGGTAGAATTACATGCTTGTTTTACTACGGACACAAGTGTTTTATAAACTGTTGCTCAATCGTGATCATTATTATTGCCTAAAGTACCTTGCCACTAAGTCCCCTTCTTATAATGAAACGCGAGTTGCTATATAGTAAGCGCGAGTTGTTGTAGATAGATCTATCGGGACTGGACCAATTACAATTTCTTAGGGGTAACAGTTGACTCATGGTGCATTTAACATTTGAATAATACGTTGGTTATTTGGCATCATCCTTTTTACCGATTACTTATTACGTGTTAAGGTTCGGTGGGGCGTGTCTGTGCTTAGTGCAATATTACATGTTTTTGGACTATGAATATGATTCCTGGTCTACTAATACTTAATAATCTTGTGGTCCTCTTTTAACGACTAAAAACCTATGGATTCACTCAACCTTTTTGTGACTTTTAGCATGTTTAATTTCAGGTCCTAAGGTATAAGCTTGGATGGGAGCCGTGATGGATATCAATAAAGATGGATTCTGTGTTTATTTAAATTCGATGCAACTTTTATCTATAAAAACTTAAGTCACCTTTTGGTAGTATGAAGCTTTTGTTTAATTAAAAACGCATGTAGAAATGTTTACGACTTTTAAAACATATGAGACCTAATGTATGAACTCTGATATTTTGCTATGGCATCTAATGCAATCTTATCTTAAAACGTCCATTTAGGATCGTTTATTATCTTGATTGTTGTACTCTGACGTTGCTCCCATTGTTTCCATTCCGCTACTACTTGATTTTGGGGTTGTTAAAGGATGTACAGAGCCAAGGTTATAAGGAACTGGGTCATTTTCAAAACTTGTTATAACCACAGTTTTAAAAGGTTTTCCTTTTCTTTCATTTTAATAAAGCATCCTTAATCGCCTATTCCGATATCACGCGCTCGTATTCACTGATCCTTACTTACTTTTCCGATTGTCATTATTGCATTATATTATCATTTTAGATATATAATACTTGGTTTATATTCGATCTCTTACGTCTATTCTTTTGACATATCAGTTATCTATTTCATCCGGTCAATTTGTAAAATATCGACATCCTGATATATTGATGAATATTTTTATTAATTCTCCACTTATTTACCATGTGTAATGACTCTGCATACGTTTTATAAATTCTCAACGAATTTGTTGTACTTGTGTGCCCGAATCCATGCGCCAGGAGAATTTAAGAAGAAATTTGTTAGGATAGATAGTTTGGTAAAAGCGTGTGGCCAAAGCCATTGAAAAAATTACGAAAAGAATAAAGCTCGAATCAAAACAATATTGTGGATCGATCAAACACTACTGGAGGAAATGTTTATACCAGAGTGCATGGATGTTCGTATACAGACATTATGAATGGCAAGGCTCACTTCTTTCAAGGGACTGAAGGTGTAGTCGGACTTAAACGTTGGTTCGAAAAGATGGAGCAAGTGTTTGAAATTTGCAAATGTACTGAAGATGACAAAGTGAAGTTTGCTATGTGCATGTTCGAGGGTCGTGCTCTAACCTGGTTATAACGGAAAATGTTCAGACTTTGGACTTGTAATGCTAATCAGTTCCCCTGAGCAACCGTTAAAAGCTGTGATGACCACTGAATACTGCCCAACAACTGAAATCCAAAGGATGGAACAAGAACTTTGGACTCTGACTCTGAAAGGAGATGATATCGAAGCTTACAGTAATCGTTTCCACGAACTAGTTTTGATGTGTCCTGAATTGGTGTCCACTGAATTTAAGAAGATTGAAAAGTTACATACATGGTTTCCTGAAAGATCAAAGGAAACATCACTTCTTCAAAGCCTGCGACCTTGCATGAGGCAATCAACATGGCCCGTAAACTGGTCGAGCAATCAGTTCAGGGTAGGGCTGCTAGAATTGATGAAAGCAATAAAAGGAAATGGGTAGACACCAACGAAACACAACAACAAAAAAATAAACCTAACAACAACAAACCGCAACCGAAAACAACAAACTATCACTACAACAAAACATGAGGCAGGAAAACTGCCAGGGCAATGCTGCTAGCCCCAACCTAGGGTAGTTGTTATGTGGAATCTACCAACGTGCAACGTTTAAACTCTTACCTTTATGGGATATGCCCTCCTAAGTGTGGTAATGTGGTAGGCTTGGTCATGGAGGGAGAAGGATTGTCGGGTTAGGTTTCCAGATGCAGGAGGAAATGCTTTGCAGAATATGACCTGTTTTGGTTGTGGGGAGAAGGGACACTACAAGAACAGGTGTCCTAAGGGAAGGAACCCTCCAAATGAGGGAGCTCGTGCAAGAGCTTATGTGGTGGTTGAAAACCCGCAACAGAATTTGAATGTGGTCATGGGTACGTTTCTTCTTAATGATCACTACGCTTGTATCCTCTTTGATTCTGGTGCTGAGAAGAGTTTTGTATCTTCTGCGTTTACACCTTTTATTGATATTGCCCCAACCGCTTTAAACACTAGCTACGAAGTAGAGTTAGCAGACGGAAAAGTCGTTAGCACCAATACCATTTTACGTAGTTGCACCTTAGTCTTGTTAAATTACGTGTTCAAAATAGACTTGTTGCCAACCCGGCTAGGAAGTTTTGATGTTATCATTGGAATGGATTGGTTGGCATACCACCGAGCTCTCATCGATTGTTATGAGAAGATTGTCCGTATTCCTCTTTCGAATGGCAAGATTCTTGAAGTTCAAGGCGAGAGGCTGGAAAAGGATCTTCGTTCACTTGCATGTATCAAGGCTGATGAGAAAAAGCTTGATGACATACGTGTTGTCCGAGACTTCCCTGAGGTATTTCCAGATGATCTGTTAGGTTTACCTCTTGTGCGAGAGATAGAATTTCGCATTGATCTGATTCCAGGCGCATCGCCAGTTGTTAGATCTCCATACCGGTTAGCCCCTTCAGAAATGTTAGAATTGTCAAACCAGCTCAAAGAACTTCAAGAGAAGGGTTTTATTTGACCAAGTCACTCACCATGGGGAGCACCAGTGCTTTTTGTCAAGAAGAAAGACTGTTCGATGAGAATGTGTATTGACTATAGGGAACTAAACAAGTTGAATATAAAGAACCGTTACCCTCTCCCTAGAATTGATGACTTGTTTGACCAACTACAAGGTGCGTGTTGTTTCTCTAAGATAGATCTTCATTCGGGATATCATCATGTTGAGAGTTCGAGAGGGTAGATATACCGGACACCGCGTTTAGAACGCGATAAGGGCACTTTGAGTTCCACAGTCATGCCATTTGGGCGACGATGCACCAACAATATGTAGTGGACTTATTGAACGCGTTTCGCAAAACTGCTATTTCGGACAAATTGTAATTCTGTTTCATTGTCGACATCTTAATCTAACTACAAAGTCAGAAGAAAGAACTGAAAGTCCACCTGAAGACGATTTTAGACTTACTCAAGAAGGAGAAGTTGTACGCCAAATTTTCAAAGTGCGAATTTTGGTTACAAGAAGTACAGTTCCTAGGACATGTGGTCAACCGTGACGGTATCCACGTGGATCCTAGCAAGGTTGAGTCGGTCAAGAACTGGATGATCCCCGAGTCACTAACAGAAATCCGTTCGTTTCTAGGATTGGCAGGATACTACTGAAGGTTTATCGAGAATTTCTCCAAGATCGCAAAGGCCCACTAAATAAGCTAGAAACTTAAGCTTTTGGGCTGCAAAAGCTTAATAAGCTTATAAGCTTATTTTTTTCTTTCTTATTGGGATTTAAGCTAGCACAATAAGCTACAATTATGGGAAACAAATAAATAGGGAGAGGGGAGTCCTAAATAAGCTAAGTTATCTAGAATAAGCCCTAAAATAAGCTGGAAAGGAAATAAGCTATGTTAACAGTTTAAATAAGAAAACAGAAAAGAGGGAACTTTAAGCCTAGAATAAGCTATGCTAAAGGGGGAAATAAGCTATAAGATCTTGGGAGCTTAAAGGACTAGTAATAAGCTATAAATAAAAGCTAAAAGAACTAGGGGCTTAATACAAAATAAGCTAGAAAAGAGGGGCTGAAAATGGTGCTCAGCACCAGGGGAACATGCAACAGTGAGCTAAAGGGGCTTTTTGGGCTTATGAAATAAGCTCTTAAGAGCTTTTTAACCAAAATAAACCAAAAACAGATTAATAAGGGATGCAATTAAGCTTATATTCAAAATATGAGGGCTTAGGGCTTAATTAAAGCTGCTGATTTTGGGGCTACAAGTTGGCTGATTTCACAAACACAAATGCATACATACACACTTGGTGACTTGGTGTGTCACAATTACAGCAGAACAAGGTGGTTTTGAAAAGGCTATATATGACTGAAATAAGCACAAAGAGATGATGCTTAAGCTGTTTAAACAGCTTAAGTGGTTTAGCTACTTTGTGGCTTATAAAATTTTGACAGAAATACAAAGGGGCACAAAAACTTATTTTAAAACTAAAAATGGTGATTTAAGTGGCTTGATTAACCCCACACACTCAGCCAAAGTTGGCTGAGTGCACTTGACCCATGCCAATTCCCATTTGACCCATTTTAAAGTTAAACCAAACACCCCCTTAATTTCTAAATTCGGGTTTTTTATCCTTTTTTAGTGAAGAAAGGGCTAGAAGACTTGATTACAAGCACACTTTAACAACTTTTATACAGGTTTAAACAGGATTAAAAAGTCTTAATATTATGTTTCAAATTTTGGACAATGCAATAAAACAAGAACTCTTCATTTTAGTAAAACTGAAAGGATTTCAACCAAAAACTTAATAGAAATGAGTCAACAATTTTTAAAGCAAACTTAATTAAAATTTAAGCTAAGAAAGTAAAAACGGGATTTTTTTTAAAAGTCTTGTTCTCTTCTCTTTTATAGAGGTCTTCAAAGACTTCTATCTCTTGGGATGAGCTGGTTGTGAGAGTAGGAAGCCTCACAAGCAATCCTAGCCCTCCATTTGCCTTGTACACCATCTCACCATTGAAGGGGGGTGCGGGGTTGAGTGATTTCCAAGTGGGAAGGGTTATAGGGGCAGGGTAAGGTGGGAAAAGGTGAGGGGTGAGCTGTGAGGTGTACTAGGGATAGTGGTTTGGCCTAGAAACCGTGGGAAAGGCTGGTATGGTTTTGGCGCGAAGGTGGTTACAGTACGGGGTGGGTTGCAGGGTTTAAAAGGGAAGTTTGGGGAAGAGGCAAAAATGGTCCCTCATCCTTGGCTCTCTTGTCATTTCATTTTAAGCCGAAAACAGTTATAAAAGATCTTTGGAAAGTGACACAAATGGTCCCTGCGTTTGTATAATAAAAGAAAACAAAGAGAGTTTTGGCAAATTGCAAAAATGGTCCCTGCTGTTTATAACTAAAAGAGAAAAAGGGATTTTGGAAAATTGCAATTTCAGCCCTTGTGTTTTATTTTTCTATTTTTCTTTATAAAACAACTTTCAAACTTGGCAATTTTAGCCCCTAAAGTTTTTAAAAAAGGATTTTGGGCTTTTGTTGGGCTTGGGTTTGTGTATTGGGCTTTTGGGCTTGTATTGGGCCCAGTTGAGTGTGTCTGGGCCCAATAAGGTTTAGGCTTATGTTATTGGGCTTTTTAAGGCCCAATAAGGTACAGGTTTGGTTATTGGGCTTTTCAACCCAATAAGGTTATGAAAGTGGGTTTTGTGTGGTACAATGGCTGAGATTGGCTGTAACTGGGCTAGGATTGGGCCTTCAAAGTCTTCACAGTCTTTGTCAATTGCACACAATTGGGCTGTTGAAATTGATTGAGGGCCCATTTGGTCTTCACAGTCTTCATAATTATACTATTTGGCTTTCCCGGCCCATCAGATGGGGTTTAGATTGCCATCCTAACAGTTATTCTTCAGTTCCGGCTCCGGTTTGACTGCTGATTCTTCTGTATTGACTCTGACTTTGGTATTTTTGGACTTTGGCCTTGATTTTGCACAGTCTTTTCCATTCCATGCTCAGTTTTGTCATTTTGGCTTGGTTTTCTGTCTTTTTGATGATATCCACTTCCTGCACAATACAAATGCAAAACAAACATATATTTGGCAGTTTTTGTCTGTTTTTGGTCATTTAAGCTCGTTTTTTGAAGGTAAAAGATATGTGTAATTAAGCACTTATCACAAGTATACTTTCATTTTCTATCAAGATATTACTAGCTAGACACATTTCCTTATTTCTATGGGATCACCCTCTCATTAGGGGACCAAGGGACCAAAGACTAGTGGTTTGACCACTAGTCTTCCTTAAGACCCTCATTTGTGTTCCAAAGACTAGTCTTGGTCTTTGATTTCCATCTTTGACTACCTTTGTATGTATATATGTCTCATGCATACAAGTGATAACATACACACTCTTATAACACTTAAGAAAAATCAACAAATCCTCTCCCTTTGGTGCTTAATAACCCACGGCTCAAAAAGCCCATCCCACACAAACCATACAAATTTTTCTACCACTTATACAAGCATACACACAACATATCTAAGACCTACTAAGATGGTTTGAAGGTTAGGTTAAGTATTTTCAAGTGTTGAAGCAAAGAAAGTGAAATTAGGGTTTCTTGGGAAATTAAGGTTTCTAATCTTGCAAGCTTGGTTTAAAAATCTAAACAAGGGTTTAGATTATATTTCTCATCATCATTTATCACCTTAAGGTTATCTATAAGCCCTCACCTTTTCATTTTCATGATTTTATGAGTATATTAGTTCTATATGGCAAAATCATACATTTATGATTGCTTTTTAAACATGTAAAACATATTTTTGCTTGTGATTATAATTTTGTACACTTATTCATGTGTTATGTGGTTGAATATATTATGGTATAATGGCTTGTGGAAGACTTGTGATTAATTTATGTAGTTAAAAAGTATATAAAAACAAAGTTATACAAATAAACTCAAAAGATATATAAGGGGCTGTTTTGGTCTGAATTTTTGGACATGGATTTTATATTTTATAAAAATAGTACGTCTCATGACGATTCCAAAATGATAAGAAACTCGAAAAACCGATTTATAACGAAAAAGATACGACGATTACAAGTTTACGATAATTAATACTTTTATAAAAAGTTACTGTTCATCAGGGACTTTATTTTTGGAAAAACATCATAAATAAATAGAACTTTTAAATACGAAGACGTACTCGAAAGAATCGCTAAAAACGGAGTTAAAACGAATAAGTTACGACATTTACGAGATTTACGATAACTAAATCTATAAAAATAAATATATAACTGTTATGAACAGTAAAATCACTATTCATCAGAAAACTCAAATTTTGAAAATGTTATATTTTGATAACTCGTCTTAATACGAAAGGCGTGGACGTAAGAAAAGAAAAGAAAAGGACTAAAAACGAGAAAGTTACGCCGTTTACTAAAGTATACTTATAAACGTTTTTACTTTATAAATATGATTTCACTAAAACGATTAGATGGTGATGTAGCTATATAGAATTATATGTGGTATTAGTTAATCAAAGTACTATATTACTAGGGAGTTTCATAATGAGGCCTCTTCGGGGTGGCGTATCGACGAGTTGTTGGATTTACGATTTAAAGTGTCCTAGCTCCTCATACGTCACTACATGACCTCTTAATTATGATAGCCCGGACGATAGTATGATGAGCTATACGACCTATAAATAATCAAAGTGTTTAGTACTTATACGACCTATATTGGATTAGGTTGCCTTCGGATTCCTTCGTGACACATTTTTCTATTGTGAATACTTGTTGATTACCATTCACTCGAGGGTGGTCAAGGTGAGTCGGGGGGGTGGCGTTAGCCCCTTTTTCTACTACTTGCTTTATTAAATACGGGGGAGATTACATGCTTGATTTCTTTAGACACAAGTGTTTTCAAAACTGTATGCTATTTCCTTATTACATTATTGCCTAAGTTACCGTATTTCCATTTAAGTCCCCTTTTATCATGAACCGTTAAATACCTGTTGGGTATACGCTAGTGTTATGGATATATTTATCGGGACTGACCATCCCCATCTGGGTTGTGGTTTCCAGTTGACTATTGACGCATTTAACATTTAAAGAAAATTCGTAGGATGTTTGGCAACATATGTATTGAGAAAATTCATAGGATGTTTTTGTAACATTTGTATCTGTGTTGGGGCACAAACCTCGAGTACTGGTTTGTTTACAGTTTATTACGTTAAGGTTCGGTGTCATGAGCTTAGGGCAATAATACAAAGTGTTGGACTATTGAATGTGTTTCATAGTCTACTATTACTTAAATCTTGGGGTCCACGCTATTTCCTGATAAACCTATGAATTCACTCAACAATTTTGTTGACGTTTTAGCATGTTTTAATCTCAGGTGCTGAGGTATAAGCTTGGATGGGAGCCGTGCGGATATCTATTAGAGGGATTCTGGATTTCTAAATTCAATGAAACTTTTGTCTTATAAGATTTAAGTCTTTTTAACAAAACTATGGGGATCCTAACGTGAAAACTCCGATTCTTTTGTTATGACATAAATTCGAACTTATTTTAGGTTCAATTTAAGGTCGTTTTCTATATCTTGATTTTTGTACTTTGACGTAGCACCCCATTGTTACCTTTCCGCTGCGACCTGATTTTGGGGGTGTTACAACCGAAGTGTTGCATAATCCGAACGGCATCCTCCGGTAGGAAAAAGTCTCATAAGGACATGTGAAGGTTGTCTTCTCTTGATCTTCTGGTGTGATTGGGATTTGGAAGAATCCTGAAAATCCATCAAGAAAACAATAATACTCATTTCCAGATCATCGCTTCAGCATTTGATCGATAAAAGGGAGTGTAAAATGATCTTTTCATGTTGCCTCATTTAATTTACTATAGTCGATGCACACGCGCCATCCTGTTACTGTTCGAGATGGTATTAACTCGTTGTTGTCGTTTAACACTACGGTCATTCCTCCTTTGGGTAAATTAGCTCTGAATCAAGTAACGTAATGATCTCGTCCTTAACCACATCTTGGACTTTTGGATTTAGACTACTCTGAGGCTGGATGACAGGCTTGAAGCTTTCTTCCATTAAAATTTTGTGAGTGCAAAACGATGGGCTTATTCCCTTGATGTTTGACATCTTCCAAGCGATTGCTCCCTTTCGTTTTTCAAGAACCCGTAGAAGTGAAGTTTTCTCTTTTTCTGTTAGTTTAGACGAAATAATCACTAGACAAGTTTTATCTCGTTTCAAGTAAGCATACTCTAAGTGAGAGGGCAAGTCTTTGAGTTCTGGTTTCTTTTCGTCAATTTCAATAGCATTAGCGGAATAGAGATGCCCGCTTAGCATTTTTTCTTGTTTCCGTGTTTCTTGTGGATACAACGTATTAATATGATCGATACGCCGTATGGGTATCTCAGAGTTAGGCCTACGATTTTCAGAATCGGGTCGATTGATGCCATCTTCCAAGTTGTCATTTTCCAGTCGTTCTTGGGCTGTTGATTGTATGACTGTGTCCAGATCGTCAATCCCGTAACATTCATCGTCCTCCGTACGAGGTTTTTTCATTGATTGGTCGACGTCAAAAATCACTTCCTCGCTTCCAACCCTGAGTGTTATCTTCTTGTTAAATACATCAATCATGGCTCGGGCGGTTGCTAGAAATGGTCTTCCCAAGATTATCGGAATTCTAGAGTCTTCCCGCATATCCAGTATAACAAAATCAATAGGGAGGACGAATTTATCAATCTTTATGAGCACGTCTTCTGCTATTCCCCGCGGATACTGGATGGATCTGTCTGCTAGTTCCAAGCTCATTCTTGTTGGTTTTGGTTCCCCTAAGCCTAGTTTCTCGTACATCGTGTAAGGCATTAGGCTTATACTAGCTCCCAAGTCTGCTAAAGCATTATCAATATGTAAATGCCCGATATCGCACGGTATAGTGAAGCTTCCTGGGTCTTTCTCTTTAGATGGGAGTTTATTCAACAAGACTGCAGAGCATCTTTCATTCATCGTTACGGTGCAGGCTTCTTCTAATCTTGCTTTGTTTGATAGTAGACCTTTTAGAAACTTAGCGTACTTCGGCATTTGTGCAAGAGCTTCGGTGAATGGGATGTTTATATGGAGTTATTTAAGATTTTCTAGGAATTTTCTTTGTTGGGCTTCCTCTTTTTCCTTTCTTAATCGGTGGGGAAAAGGTATTGATAATAGTTGCAATTCGTTAGTTTAGTTTTTTTTTCCAACACCACCCTCCCCCTTTTTATTTTTTTTTTTTTTTTTTTTTTTTTTTTTTTTGTGTTTTTTTTTTTTTTCTTTTTTTAGGTTCAGTTTTGGTGGGGATTTCATCTGGAGTTATTGGTTCGTTGTGATAGGGTAACGGGTATTTATTGGTATTCGAGTTGTCGCCAATAGGTTCGGCTGTGGATTTTCCTCCTCTAGTCGTTACTCCTTTGGCCTCACATCCTACCATTTGGGCTTTATTGATTGCCCTCGACAACCCGTATATTTCGAAATTCAAATTCAGCCTCGCTTGTGAGTTTTTGTTAATTTTTTTTTCCTTTCTTTAAGGAGAAGCTCATTGGTTGTCTGAATTTCTCTAATGAAATGCATCCATTTTCTCGGTCGTTCCCCGTTTTCCTTCATCATTGTATGTTTTCTCATTTCTTCCAATTGTTAAACTTCTTTTAGATAAAGAAACTGGATGGGTGTGCATTGTCATCTTGTCATGAAAGAATATACATTAAAAGTAATAGCTATTCTTAACTGAATTAAGTTTTTCATGAATTTTAGCGAGCTAGCTATCGTTCGTCTATGTATGGGGATTGAACTATGGGTTATGGTCAGCAAAAACTTGATACGCTATATCTGAAACAGAGAACTGAGTACGTCGTATTCAACTGGTGGATACGGCGTATCAAGAGATCAGACAGAACATAATACTTTTTAAAGCAATTAAATGCGGGAATTTAAACAAACAATGCGAATAAACACAAACAAAATTTAAATAATCAGAATACACTAAACTAAATTAATTATTGGTTAGAAATACTGATAAAAATAAGGTTTAATTAATCACTCCCCGGTAACGGCGCCAAAAATCTTATGTGTTGTCGTGTAGGGATAATTACTTGATTATCAAGTTTTAAATTTATAATTAGCGACCAAGAACTAAATAACATCCTTAACGAGGAGTGTACCCGGTCAAGATAGAGTTCGTGGTAAGTAGGGTGTCGAACACTAAGAGTGGAACATTAATCCTATATTCTATTAGTATTTTAATTAGTCTATTTACTGGTTAAACCTATGCTATGTAGGTTGTCTAACGATATGGGGGGTTTCAGCCTGAGAGACTATTACATGTTTGGTGAAAACAAATACCAATTCAATAGACAATAAACACAAAAGAAGAAAATTAGAAGATAGAAAAGCGGTACACGCCAAATGATAGAAAACTGTATTAGCCATATTAAATCGGTTCAATGCTGGTTTGTTTGTTTTAGTGCAATGATTTACTTATCTCGAAGCGGCATATCATTCTTAAGACTTAGGCGGGACATCATCCTAAGACCTAGACACGATTTATATGTCACAATTAACGCATCCGCAAAAAGCGTCCTTTAGTTTAATTATAATCTATCTTAGAGTATTAAAGCAGTGGTGATCATGCTAAAAACCTAGCCCAACGGGACTTTACCCACTTATTGTTTGACAGTGTTTTATATACTGGTAGTTCCACCTATTCCAATCTTTATCAATAAATTAAGAGCATGATTGCTTGAAAATAATCGGGTCACTACCGGTCCAAACTAATTTCATATTAATGCAAAGACAGAACGTTATATGTGATCCTATTGCCATTGGTTCCAGTATATGAAACACGATATGGAGAGCTATCCCGGTATCTAGATTACTTGGTCCATATCACTAGACATAGTTGAAGATAGGTTCGCTATTCAAACACATAAACATAGTATGAGGTGATAAACTTAATTAAACATCAACGATAAATTAAGAAATCATTTTAAACAAACTAAACAGTGAACTTTTATTAAGATGGCTAAATACCCGCCCACAACATTGTAATTTACAAGAGTAATCAAACAATGAAATCGCCGATTAAGGAGAGTAAAAAATTACTCACGTTGTTCTTCTATGGATTCGTGATTCATTGCTGACCTTCGGGTTTTTGTCTGGCGCTGATATTCTCTTCTAAAATTCGTCTTTAGTGAGTATGGTATAAAAAATTAGAATTAATTAGGATTAACTTAGATAATTAGAATACTGATAGATTAAGTATTAACGCTCACTTTTAGTGAACGACACCCTACTTACCAACGAAACCACAATCGATCGGGTACACTGCCCGTTAGTGTTAGTTAATACGTAAAGTCGGAAAAATATAAATAGTAAAACTTGATAATAAAATTACATATACTAAACGACACATCACCATCACAAAGCTAAATACCGAGTCCTACTTCGAGATAGAACCAATCTAACACGCTATGTATTTTAAGGCCTAAACTACTAACCAATCATACAACTACGATTACACAAGAAGATAGATGATGTCGGATAAATATCGCAACAATGTGATGACACAACTAGACTAATAACACTTGAAGTCTTGAGATCTTCTTTGTGTACTTCACTATAGAGTGGAAATGATTGGATCACTTGAAATGATTTGATCATTCTTAATGCTTTATAATTCCAAATTCATGCCTTAAGTGATTTAACGTCGGTATGGAAACTTACGACTAAATAACTTGTTTACGTAAACTTTTACATAGCATGAAATTATATTCGTTATTATCAAAACTTAAAGATCATTAAATATAAATAACGTTTTTACGCGAATATCTGTATTAACAATCTTCCCATTTTTGATGATGACAAAATATAAACTCATAGTAATTAAAAGTGTTATAAAAAGGTTTTTAGTATGAGTTTACTTCTCTTCTCTTATAAAAAAGTTTTTAGTGTGAGTTTACTTCTCTCCTCCTTTTTTTGTCGAAGCAAAAAGTGTTGTAGAGGCGCGTATGGAAGACGTGCGACGGATGCAAAATAATAATAATAAGACGTTTTTGCAAGTGCTCCCCCTCAGTGTAAGCCCCCCTTGTTTGGGGCATCAAAGAATCGAGCTATGGAGGCGTGCTACAAAATAAAGTTAGTAAACAAGCGTATATATATGACAACAACACACACATATTGTTGATGCATAATTTGGTCAGGCCGGTCCTGACGGACTCTCTGCGGGTGGTGACGTTCATCGTCATTTCCGGGCCTTGATAGTGCCAGCACCAAAAAGAGAAAGGTTAGAAGGGGACCCGAGGCCGGAGCCCCGGGATCCACCCTCTGACGGTAAAGTCAGAATAATATAAGCATAGAGTAAAAAGGTGGTAGAGAATAACCTGTGTAGGTGTCTGTAAGTAGGATGATCCTACCCTTGTATATATAGTGTATGGATTAGGGTTACGTAGGATGTGGGCCACCCTTTTATCGGGTTCGGCCCATTGAGTCTAGCCAATTCCAGACTATACGCCAACATGTCCCCCCAGTCTAGTATGCGTGGCCGTAGCCGCTGGGTTACTAAACTAAAAGACTTCTCTTAACCGCGCGGAGAAGTTCGCACTTCTCCAACCATACGCACGGCCATTATCTATCTTCAACTTACGGCCGAATATGGCATTCGACTTACGGCCGACGAAAGACGTACTTCTGTGGCTGGGTAATGCGAATATGGCTTTCGACTTACGACCGATGGAAGACGTACTTTCGTGGCCGGGTAATGCGAATATGGCATTCGAATTACGGCCGACGAAAGACGTACTTCTGTGGCCGGGTAATGCAAATAAGGAAAAAGATATTGATAAAATCTTTTTATCAAATTAAAAAATATTGGTAATATCTTGTTACCAATTAAAAAGATATGGATAAAATCTTTTTTATCAAATTAAAAAAATATTGGTAATATCTTGTTACCAATTTAAAAAGATATGTAAAATATCTTATCAAATCAAGTTTTAACATATGACAGAATGCATAATAGCGGGAGCGAAAAACAAAAATACGAAGGTTTAAGAGTTACCGACTGTTAGCCTTAATTTATTGAGTCGAACAAGAAAGCTCGGTCACTCTACGATGGAGCTTCGGTCTTTAATTAGTTAATGTTGTAATAGGGTAATATCGGGAATCGGGTTCGATAGATAATCTAATATTGTACATGTTTCGGGTTTAATCCCAAGAAAAACCCGAGCCCGGGTCCTAGTTAAATATCCCGCGCGTACCTTTTGCGTGACGGGGTATATAAGCTTTTTCTTATTTAGAAAAAGCTAGTTGTTCAAAATATCCAAAAATATCTTTTCACTTTCTCTCTCTTCTTTCTCTCTCTAGAACAACTTAATCTTTCTCCTTTCTAGTTTCGATTCGTGTTTAAATATATGAAGTGAAGTGTTACGGGGATACTTCATATTTGGGCATAGAGCTTCGTGGGGATACGTGGGGGTAAAAACAAGTCAAATTCGTGGCTTATATGTGACAAAAACCCACGGGCTCAAAATTTTTTTGGGGCTTTTATTTGTTGGTCAATCTTGTTCTTCATTGTTTTACACATCAAAAGGTAAGATGTGCTTTCAAATTTCGTGTGTTAAACAAAGCTCCTAGCTCGAAAATATAAGCTTTTTAAAGCTTAGTGTTCTTTCGTGGAGAAACTTTGCTCAAATATTGGAAGATTTACAAGGCATAATACGAGTTAAGGTAGTGCTTAAACTTGATGGTGTACTCAACAAAGTATACAGTTTCAATAACTCAATTCGTGGCTAGAAAGTTCATTGGGTGAAATTTTCAAAAATCGTTCCCTTGCATTCTTGCGTGAGCGGTTTGACAGAAAAAAGGGACAAGATCCCACGATTTAAGGAAAATAGTCAACGGCGGTTTGTTGACATAACAGCGAGTGACCAAAACAGCGAGTGGATAGAAACAACGAGTTGCTTAAAAACAGCGAGTTGCTAAAAACAGCGATTTGTTGTACTAAAAACGCTGCGAGTTGCTAACTGGCTAGTGCTAACGGCGAGTTGCTAACGGCGAGTTGCTAACGGCGAGTTGCTAATGGCGAGTTGCTAAACGGCGAGTTCTAAATGGCGAGTTATCAAACTGGACGTTACTAATTGGCACGCGGTTTACTAAGAATTTTTTGTCGTGAAGATTAAAGGGTTTTCAGTAAAACAGCCATACTCTTTGATCAGTAAGTCCGTTTCAGGCCCTGTGACCTCTCAAATCGAAGAGAAAAACGAGACGGATCACGCTGTGTTGTAATACCACCCTTTAGCTGGTTAAGGATTTTTCGAGGCCCAAAAACCACTCGTCTTACTATGATTTATTGACATTTTTCAGTTTTTTGGAATTTGTGTTAGACTTGTTTTTGTTCTCAGGGCTCACGGGCCACGGATCACGCTGTAACCACCCTTTAGCTGGTTAAGGATTTTCCAAGGCCCAAAAAGCTCGTTTTCTATGATTTTTTGACATTTTTCAGTTTTTTCTGGAATTTTTGGCCGCTGATTCCGCATCAAATCATTCACGGTTTTCTATTGATTCTGTAAAATCCCGTTAATTCATTTATCGGTTTTAATCATAGACGTGTAAAATCCCGTGAACGTGAATTGCTTACAAAACCACAACTTCAATCACAATATCCACTTAAGATCCAACAAAATCTTTCACACTTCATAATTCATAACTATTCATTCATCATGTCTACTCCAGTTAACACATCCTCAACAGATAGCCAAATGCACAACAATATCATGGCAGCTGGTTCAAAAGATCGTCCACCGATGCTTGGACCAGGAAGATATTCTCAGTGGCATTCGCGTTTTCTACGATACCTTGACACTAAATCGAATGGTGAATATCTGAGGAAGTGCATCTTTGACGGTCCATATATGCCTACGAACGTACTCATTGCAGCAGTTGAAGCAGCAGAGAACATTCTACCAGTAGCTGCACATGAAGAAGCTGAGACAATACACAACATGACAGCAGAGAACAAACTTTACTTTCAAGCTGAAAAGGAAGCTATTTTCTTGATTCTGACTGGTATTGGGGATGAAATTTACTCAACTGTTGATGCATGTAACACAGCAAAGGAGATGTGGACAGCCATTGAAAGGCTACAACAAGGGGAATCGTTGAACGTACAAGATGTAAAGACCAATCTATTTTGGGAATTTGGGAAGTTTACTTCTAGAGATGGAGAATCCATGGAGTCTTATTACTCCCGGTTTTATAAACTGATGAATGAGTTGACAAGGAACAACTTGCAAGTTTCACCAATGCAAGTGAATGTTCAATTTCTTCAACAACTTCAACCAGAATGGTCAAGATTTGTGACAGTTGTCAAGCAGGGACAGGAAATAGACACGGTCTCATATCACAAGCTGTTTGACGTTCTGAAGCAGTTTCAAAACGAAGTTAATGATATCCGTTCTGAGAGATTAGCCAGAAGTGCAAATCCATTAGCACTTCTTGCGGCTGCTCAACCAAATTCAGATAACTACTATGAGGCACCTGTACCTCAAAGATCGAATGCACCATCATACAAGCAATCTTCTTCCACACGAACAAGTGCGTCTACCAGACACAAAGGCAAAGAGATCGCCAAACCAGTTACTCCTCAATCTGAGTCAGTTTCTGAGGAAGACAGTGATCCAGAACAAGCTCGGAGGGATAAGGATATGCAAAAGAACTTGGCACTCCTTGCTAAGTATTTTAAGAAGCTGTACAAACCTACCAACAACAACCTTAGAACTTCTTCAAACTCCACGAACAAGACTGAAGATACCACACCAAGGTATAACAATGACAATCAGTCAAGGCAGTTTGGGAATCAAAGGACAGTCACAGTTGCTGGGGCTAGGGAAACAGTAGGCAGTCCGGTAGTGCAAAAGACTGGGATACAGTGCTTTAACTGCAAGGGATTTGGACACTATGCCAGGGAATGCAGGAAGCCAAAGCGGGTTAAAGACTACGCGTATCACAAGGAGAAGATGATGATGTGCAAACAAGCTGAACAAGGTGTTCCACTTCAAGCTGAGCAAGCTGAATGGCTAGAAGACACGGATGAAGAGATTGATGAACAAGAATTGGAAGCACATTACAGTTACATGGCAAAGATTCAGGAGGTCTCACCTGCGGAATCAAGTTCAACTGATACGCCATTGGAACAGGTACAAAACCATGATGAAAATGATGTGTTTGCCAATGTGAGACGACAGCAATGTCATTCCTGATTCATCAAATATATGTACTAATGATAATCAGGTTGATCAAAATGCGCCGGAATGTGTTG